>CM029377.1:16507287-16732886 GCA_017165825.1 Hepsetus odoe | reverse complement strand
TATATATATATATATATTTTTTTTTTTTTTTTTTTTTTTTTAACAAGTAACCTTTCTCATGATTTTTAGTATTATGCCTCTTAATGTTACAACAAAAGTGGTGTTTTATTTTAAAAAGCTTCATTTGAAAATCTTGAAGAGAATAAGATTTAACCTGTATAGATTGATGTCCGTGAACCAGTCTTGAACCACAATTACAACATGGCACACAGTGAAGAGGAAGGCAGCAATCTGCAGAGACTGTAGAGCCAACAACAGTCAATTGTTTATTGCATGGACCATGAATTCACATTTTAATGCACCTTTTAATGTGAATTAACATGGTTAATGGAGGTAAAGGTTAGTTTTATACTGTTCTTTACTTTTTGTGCAGAATTCCCTAAAACCCTATAATTTATTTAATTATAAATGTAAAGACAAATCAATAAAATATATAAAACAATTTTGTCCCATGAAAAAAATTACATAACAGTTTCGTTCCATTAACAAATTTCATGTTTCAAATATAACTGTATTTATTTAGAAAATTCTGAAAATAGTTTAACTGTTTTGGGCTTACTGAGTGACAACTATTTGGTCAAATTCATCAGATTGTGAATTAATTATTGTTGGTAAATTGTCAATACCAATGATTTTCATCATGTTTCATAATACCTATAATTTACTAGATTTTCTTAATATAGTCATTACTCACATTACTTACTCACCTGCATCTCTACATATGTGTGTGGGAGGTTATACTCAGGGGGAAGCTTGCGGTCATTGTTGATGAGATGATCCAAGATAGAGGGGCTCAAAATGGGCTGAGGAGAAATACATTTTACATATACAGAACAGGGCTAAAAAATTATTGTATAAAAGGTTGCATTCTTTAAAGTAAAGTAAAATAAGACTAATGTAGTATAAGAAAAACTGTCATGATGTAACATTAGGCTAGAAGGACTAAATTGTAGTCAAACAAAATCAAGCTATGACTGCACCTTATGTACCACTCTGTTTTATAAATCAAAAAACTTGAATCAAAAGCAGAAACAGAATCTGATGATAACCTGCAAATCCTGGTCTAACCTGTGTGTCCAGGAAGATGACCCTTTCCTGTGTGATGTAGAAATCAATACCGGTGCTCTGGTTCCCCCCTCTTTCCTTAATCTCCTGCGTCTGGGCCCTGAATACATATGACCTGTGAAAAAAATTAACTGAGTGGTTAGTAATGACACGTGAAGCTAACGTTGATATATTGTTTATGTTATGTTCATTTTTAAATGGTCATTAGTACAAAGATTGCTTGAATTTTGAACAAAATAAAATAAGATTTCTCTGGTTGTTAGGTGAGCAAGATAAACCTAGCTGCCTAGAATGGGCTAGAGTCTTCAACTAGCAGGCAATGCTAAAACGGAGGGGTATGTTTTCTCAGAATTTATGTGCCATTAGGCTTTAATATAAAGAAATCTCTCAGAATGCATAGCACCAGAATATGAAGTTTACCTATGGTCCTCTTCAGGCGTATTAGCCGAAAGGAGAGACATGACTGTGGACTTTCCTGTCCCCTGCAACCCGATAACTCCTACAACCAGCATGTCCGTCTGGTCACGCAGATACTGATAGAAAAAGATACAAACACAAAAATAAAAAAGACGTTAAGTATTATGCAGAGGGGGAAAAAGTAGTAGCAAAGCCACTATGGCACAGTATAAATATGTAAATGTGACCATGAAAGATCCTGGAAGTTAGTTAATGAGTTCAATTAAGTTTTATTGCGCTGAAAAAGCTAATTCTGGCTATGAAAGGAAAGTCTCAGAACACACAATGCATTGCAGCTTGCAGATTTCAGGGCTGCATGGTGGCCAGAGATCAGTGAGAGTGCTCATGTTGATCCCTGTCCAAAACCAAAAGCACCTACAATGGGCACTGCAATCAAAACTGGATCATGGAGCAAAGGAAGGAAGTGGCCTGGTCTGATGAATCACATTTTATTTTACGCCATGTGGATCGTTGGATTTGTCCGTTTATGTAAAACATACTTTTTACAAAAACCACCTACCTAAACATTTCTGCAGACCAATTACATGACAACGGTGATCCCTGTTGCATAAGCCATTTATTAGAAGGAGAGTGTGCACTGCTGAAGAGGTGTTGACTTTATCCAGCACATCCCACAAATCCTTGATCGTATTGGGATCCAGGTAATTTGGAGCCCAAACAGTTCAATTTATATAGGACCTACTTCACAACTTACAAGACTTAAAGGATGTGCTGCTTATGTCTTGCTGCCAGAAAACATAGCACACCTTCCAAGGTGTTGAGCAGTCCATGCTTTGACAACTCAGGTGTTTTGGTGGAACTATACAGTATTAGACATGTGGTTGTAATGTTATGGCTGATTAGTGTACATAGTATATATAGTAACAAGGGCAAAGCCAAGAGACATTTTCTATATTAGTTTGTTTAAGAAAGTGCTACCAAACTTTTTTCTGAACCTTCAATCATACTTTTTATTATCTGAAATGTATTTCTGACCTATGGGCAAACTGGTTCCCTCATTAGGTAGAATTGGGGATGTGCTCTAGCCACTTTGATGATACTAATGAAAAATCAGCACAAGAATATTTAATATCATCAATAAATTAATAATTCCTTTACTCCAAGTAAAAACATCCAGAACCAATTTTTTATCAGGTCAATGCAAAAAAAGGGCACTAACCTCCATAGCACTGTCGCACCAGTTCATTTGTTCATCCACCAGTTTAATGCTGTGCTTCATCTTCTCTGGAGGCAGAAGCTTATTCTGGCCAATCACAGCTGCCAACACAAAGTTATGTAAAAAAATGAATGATGCAATTTGCATTTAATGTGAAACTTAAAGTGTGAAAGAAAAGCAATCATACATGTGTAACTAAATAAATACATATCTTGCATTTTTCATAATAGCATGTTTGGAGAATCATGACAAATATCCTCAGGCTAACATCAATTTTTTTTGGGATTTTGCAACGGGAGTATTTCTTTACTCTCCACTGCATGTCACTTCACATACACTTGCTTTGAGGCTAAATGGAAAGTCACAGACTAACTGTAGTAATGCAAAGACAAAAGGAAATATTAAAAATAAATGACTAAACATTTAAATTTGAGAAGTCAGGTCTAAAGAGATAGGCATGTCTTATATGATGGGAAGTCGTCAGACAATGACTCACGGTCAACAGCTCCAGTGGATGCGGCTGAGCCCATTCCACGGTTCTGGATTTGATAGACCGGCTGTGTAGGACGCTGGCCTTCCCGCTCCAGCTTTGTACCTCCTGGGCCAGAAGTTGGGGGGGCAGAATCAAGGGCAGTGGCAGATTTTCCCACTTCCTCTCTGGGTTTCATAAGCATGATGGGTTTCTCCATCGGGGTGCCAATGACCAGAGCACTCTGCTTCGACTAACAGAGAAACCAAACACACACAGTGTTGTCATTGCAAGACCTAAATACAGAAAACGGACATTATGGTACATTAAAGCACCACGTGCTGCCTCAGAAAAGCAGGTGATAAACCGAGGCTCTCTGAACAGCCTCTGAACAGTGTCTGGGAGGCTGTGGTTGCTGCTGCACAAAAAGTTGATCGTCAACAGATCAAGAAACACTCCAAGAATGGAAGGCTTATGACTGTTGAGATGATTGAAAAGAAGGGTGACCATTTTGGTCACTGTTTTTTTTTGTTGTTGTTGCTGAAATGTCAGAAATGTTCATTAATACATTTTGAGTTGTTTATTATTCTCACCGTAACAGATGAAAATCAATAAGCGAGATGGGAATTTTCTTTTTCATTTTTAACTTGCATAATAATCTTGAACACTAATAGCTGAATGATAATTGTGCACACACATGTATCCCCTGAGAATGGTCACACTTACATTTCCTTCGTAAAGCATTCAGACTTCAGGGATATTACCATTTTGGATTGACTGATAGCACCGTATTTGTATATCAAAATGAATCCTAAAAATATTCACTTGCCTAATAATTGTGCACACAGTGTATTATCTTTGTAACAAATGTCATCTACTGCTCTGCATGGGTTACTGTTTAATTTTACTTACTGCAATGAGCCACTATTATAACCTATACTATGTATAAAATATTTGCATGTACAGTACTGTGCAAAAGTTTTAGGCAGGTGTAGAAAAAATGCTGTAAACAAAGAATGCTTTCAGAAATATAAATAATGATCCTTTTTAAAAAAAAAAAAATTTACAAAATGCAAAGTGAGAGAACAAAAGAAAAATCTAAATCAAATAAATATTTGGTGTTACTACATTTGCCTTCAAAGCAGCATCAATTCTGGCCCCCACAGAGCCCTGATCTCAACATCATCCAGTGTGTCTGGATTACATGAAGAGACAGAAGGATGTGAGGAAGCTACATCCACAGAAGATCTGTGGTTAGTTCTCCAAGATGTTTGGAACAACCTACCAGCCGAGTTCCTTCAAAAACTGTGTGCAAGTGTACCTAGAAGAACTGATGCTGTTTTGAAGGCAAAGGGTGGTCACACCAAATTTTGATTTGGTTTAGATTTCTCTTTTGTTCATTCACTGCATTTTGTTGATTGATGAAAATAAATGATGAACACTCCCATTTCTGAAAGCATTCTTTGTTTACAGCATTTTTTCCACACCTGCCTAAAACTTGAGCACAGTACTGTATGTATTGTACTGCTGCACTGCACGTAATTGTTTTTTTGTTTGTTTTATGAGATTCCTTCTACTGGGACACACTCACTTAAACATATGACCTTCTGATCATGGGACCTAGTCCCTAAGCATCAGGCCACCAATGCCCCTGAGTATTTGTTAAATGTTACAGCTGAACAGTGTACACATAACTGTGAACCTTGAATCTACTTTCTGTTCTTTTCTTTGTATTGCGCTTCATTCAAAAAGCAGTCAACACTGAAACGCTTGCCGTAACTTTAGTGTGGGCTAACAGCTGTTGGCTGGAAAAAGTGGATATATTTAAAAGCCTTGCTTTTTTGGGATCCAGCCAAAACAAACCATTCAAAACGGTCTAAACTTGCTGTATATTAAAAAAAAATATAAATAAATAAATAAAAACTTCACACCTTGTTGAACTTGTTTCATGAACAAAAAAATCTGGAAGTATAGTATTAATATTTCATTACATTTATTTATGTTCCCATTTTCCACTTCATGTTGTTTTATGTGAAATGTTTTGCTGTATTTTCTGTCATTTCTTTCTATTACTTCCTGCAATATTTTGTACTTTCTTTGATTTTATGACAGATATTTGCCTGCCTAAGTTTCTAGGTTTCTTGTTTACTAACAAACAGCCACAGATCATCTAGATGTCAATCAAAATCTGTAAGAGCAGCCAGCAGTTTAATGAGCATACATTATTTCTTCTCCATATTTTACGCTTCAAGCCACGCACCGGGCCAGACCATTAGGGCAACCACTTCGCAGCCCTGCCTGAAAGTATTCATGAGCAATATTTATGCAGCTCACCCTCTCTCCAGGGGGCTTGGCTAGAATTATGGGGGTCTTCTGGAGGAGTGGACCAGGGGGTTCCTCGCTTCCATCCTTGAAACAGGAGATACAAATGACAACAAAGCCTTTGCAATATGATGGCGATGATGGAACTTATGAAGGTTTCAAAATAACATTGCAGTTATTTCAGTAACAAAGCAAAAGAACTGGTAGGGCATGGCAAAGTGAAAATATGAATGTAGCGCGTAGTAAATAAAGACACTGTTCAATTTCATATATTAATACTCGGACACTAAAAAGCAAGATGCTGAATTATAGTGTGAGCTGTATTTATGACTAAATACTGAAAAAGGGGTTAATGTGTCAAAATATAATATGGGAAACACTCTCTTGAGGACGACAGCGAGAATTTTGGGTTCTTACCCTCCGCTCCCGCGGCCCAAAGTCTCTGTCTCGACTCGGCCCAGACAGGTTTTGTCCGGGCGGTACCGGCTCTCTGTCCCTCCGGCGCCTTCTTCTCCGACCCTGTCCGTACATTCCGGGCTGACTGTGGCCAGACTCTGACATACTTACTTATTTAGGTGTCCTGCGGGTAACCAGTTTGCTTGGATTAAAACACTTAAGCAACGAATTCAAATCAGTTATCTTAGCTTAGCTAGCAGCGCTACACGCTGTGATCGACTCGATTAGGAACCTCGATTTATTCGGTTTAACACAAACATTTGTGCAGCTAAGAGCGAATACGTGTTAATAAAACAGATGCTAAAAATAAAACAAATCGTTTGGAATGGGTTTAAGTATCGCCCAGCATCGGCGGTGTTGATTAGCACATTTAGCAAAGCATGCTAACGTTGCCTAGCTACGTGTACGTGCTCCGGGTACAACAGAGGATCGTGATTTTTGGTTCCCGCAAGCAGGATGGAATCTTCAGATATTACACGTGTTATGTCAAGATTTTATATTTTATATATGTTATTATCGATGAATAGTGTGATAAAGCACTACGTAATTTGTTGATTGTATGTGCAGTGTTTTAAATGTCTTGATGCTCACATATTTTGTAAGCATGTACATATTTTGTACAATTACAAATGCCAAAATGTAAATGTAAATATTTTGAGTATTTGAAATGAAATGAAATGATATTCCTGTGCTGGCACTAGTCTTTCCAAACACACTATTAGTGAGTACACACACCAAACACTGAGCCCAGAGAGCAGTGTTGGGGTCGGTACCTTGTTCAAGGGTACCTTAGGGTAACCTACAGGTCTGCAGCTCAAAACCACAACATTCCAGTGATGAGATTGGCGCCAAGCACCTAACCACTCGGCCACAACCTGTTTTTTAATATCCCTACACAGATGTCTCGAATAATTTACAGAAATCTTCTTCTGAAGTCTTTTCTAAAGTTCGCTTAGATCCTTGCCTTTTCTGACTTGTGTGGCATGTGTACTTGTAGATTATCACCAGATTAATTTATTCTGTATGTTTTTTTTTAGGATATATCTTAGAATATCTTCTAGGTCAGTCAAAGGCCACAGCATCAGTCATGGACATAACTTGATGTGGTGCTCCATGTAATAATTTGCCAGTATTTTAGGTTAGGTTTGAATATAACAAGTATAGGCCCTATCAGCCCTATCCCCTATCAGCATCAGACTCCCCATAAATAGAACCCAGGGCCTCTAGCTGGGAATCGAACACAGTACTTTCTGACAGTGAGGAGATAATCAGTGCACCACAGGCCAGGGACGATGTGAAATGTGGTAGTGTTGAGGAAAAGTGATTGTCCCTTTCCTTGACAGGTGCCATCGCAGCTAGAATGGTGTTTAAATGGTGTTTTCCTCAAACAGGAACCACAGAAACGTATCAGTTTTCAGTAGAAACTGTACAACAACAATAAGGGGAAAGTTAAAAAAAGTGAAGCGAACAACACGAAAAAAAAATGAAAGGGTGGGGTTCTGGCTAACATTACAAAACAGGTAGAATCACTTTGTCTAGTTTCACTGCATTACTCTCAGTGTACTTGAACATCTGCTCACCTTTTGGGCTCACTTCAGTCTCAGATGAGTTCAAGATGATCCAGTCCACCCTCCTCATCCTCATAAGTGCACTTGTCTGCAAAGGTATTTGCACTCTTTATTAAACTAGAGGGTAGTGTGTACTTAATTTGTGCTGCGTTAGTTGTTCACAAATGAACTGTATTACAAAATTAACTGTCAACATCTATCCAGCAATAATAGTAATAATAATGGTTTAAAACTATCTATAACTATCTTTTTTGCAATGTATTAGTATATACTAGCCTGTTTGTTGTTCGTTTTCAAATTACATATAAAACCTTTTATTATGTACGGCGTAGAACATATTTTATTTGCAAACGTTTGAGCAACCCTGTTTTTGACCAACATATTTCTACAGGAATTAATGCAAAATTACCAATACTTTTCTGAATTTAATAGATTGGAAAACATAGTATGGGGAAAAGATAAGGCACCCCTTTAATCAGTCTACTAAAGTCAATTGTAGACAATTCATGAGTGTAATAAATTATGTGACAGTTCAGATCTGGGTGCTTAGCAGATTTGAGCTCATCAAAGCAGCAGCCTGAGCAAAACTTGGAAAAAAAAAATCGTCTTTGAAGAAAGAAGGAGATGATGAAAATGGAAATGACTGTAGACAATAAGTTAATGTCCCACACTGTGATTGGATCTTAAACTTTTACTCCTTGTTATGAACAAGGAGTATTCTGCAAAGAAAAGGTAAGAAAAAATCCTAAATTCCAAAGAGAAAGATTGTTAGTTGGCTACAAGAAGAATGTTAGGAGGCTGTGATAATAATTTGAGCCAAAGCTCATATTTATACTTATGCACATTTCATTTAACCTACATGTTAGTAGAACATTATTCAGAAAATACATACAAAATACTACATACTGTGTAGAAGAGATGTTAACATTGTTTCACGCTTTCAACTAAATGTGTAATTTGATATGGAGCATCCAAAGGATGGATATGATTGATAATTATTCATCATTCGAAGCATTATTTAAAATATTTTCCTAAATTATAGTCTGAGCTTAGTTTTTTATGAACGATTGGCTGTGGCTCATGCTTTAATACTCTCTTTAAAGGCATTTAAATTGATAGCAAAGAAAAATTTGCTAGAACTGTACATACAGTGGAAAAGACAGCAAAATTATGTTTTCCATTTTAGCAACAATTTCCTTTTTTTGCAAAACATTCATAAAGTAGTCAACTAAGTCATGAAATTATTGCTATGTTTGATTTCAGTGCTTTGTCTGACCTGCTATCAGTGTATACCTGAGACCTCAGTGAAATGTACAGAACAAAAAGTAGAGTGTCCAGCTGGTCAGTGTGGCAACATGAAAACAACGGCCTATATGGGTGAGGCATAATGATGCACTTTGATACTCAGTATTATTTCTTTTAGTCTTTTCTTATGTGTTCTTCAACCTTTTTTTTTGTTTATTTGTTCACTGTAGGTAGCACAGTACTGGTCGATATGGTCATGAAGAACTGCTCGTTGACTCAGCAGTGTGGAACAGCATCAGTTAACTTTGGGATCACCAAGACCACCATTAGCAATCAGTGCTGTAACACTGACTTCTGCAACTCCCAGAGAAAACCAGGTACATACCCTTTAAAGAGAAATACCTGCTGATGACCAGATACAAAATATAAATACTCAAACAGAATCCCAGTTTGTTTATTGCTGAAGAAACAGCAAAGCAGTGCAATACCGTCAAAAGGTAGTCCCTCTAAATTTACTTTTTTTTATACTTAATGGTTTCAGATCCTCTTACAACATTTAAAACATCATTAAATACTCCACCCATGTGAGAAAGTAAATGTGCCTTAAACTTAATGGCTGAATGTGCCACTTTTTTCTTCTTTGTAATAACTCTCATCTTGTCTTGTCTTGTCTTGTCTTGTGTTCCATGTAATGTTAGTTGTCTTATGTGTAGCACCAGGGTCCTGGAGGAACGTTGTTTCGTTTCACTATGTTCTTTGTATATGGTTGAAATGACAGTAAAAACCTACTTGACTTGACTTGACTAGACTTTTAGTAGCATCGGCTGCTCTTCTGATAACTGCAGATCACTGTGGAGGGCATTTGCTCCACTCATTTTTGTCAAATTGCTTTAAATCTTACATTTTGGGGTGGTGGTGGTCTAGTGGTAGGATACTAGGCAATGAGCTATCTACTATTGTGCATTGTCGAGATTTCTTCTCGACTTCAGATTGCTGTCTTCAGATTTGTCCGCAAGGTCTCTGCAGTGGATAAAATTTTCCCCATTTTTTCTAAAGGTGTAATCATGAACACTCACCTTATCTGAGATGAGCAAGGCCTGCAGTTCAGAATGGCTCTCTATGTGGTCCCCTGAAGTTCCAAGTCTTAGGAAGGAATCTGTTACCCTTTCTGGCCTGATATACTTCAATATATTTTTGACTTCATAAGCTATTCCAGAATTTACTTTGATCAAACATAGTGTGCTTTTCATTGAGGCACTTTAGCCTGCTTTACATTACTGAAAACATTCTGTTTAGATATATTTTTAGGCTGACATTATTTAAGACTGGGTGTGCTGATCAGATTATAATACTAAATATGCATATTTGGTTAACTGAATATCCATCCATAACCATTATTTTCTTGAGAAATTTCTTGCTTGGAGCTGTTTATTGATCCATCAAATGATTTCACAGATGAAATGAGTGACACTCCAAATGGCATTCAATGTTACACCTGCAATGGAGAGGATTGCACATCGACCTTGAATTGTGTTAATGATGAAGATCACTGCATCAAATCCACAGGTGGGAGAAGTACCCAATATTTTGGGAGCTGTATCTTTCCCACCGAAATAGAGTCAACTGAAGGCATAAATATTTTTTAGCAATTTCGTCACATACATGTGGATAAAATCATTCTGTTCCCATAATTTCCGTAATTATTAAGAAACTATAAAAATAGTTTTAACAGCACATTTCAGATTGCTTGCTTTTTAAAAAATAAAGTAGTTGATCATGTAGATTCTTAAGCTTCAGGGGTACCATTCACGACTTAGTTCATAGAGTTCATGTTTCTTTATTGTGTATGTTCTGTAATATAAGGAGTGTTTCAGATGGGTCTACTTTTTGAGCGAGGGATAATACAGTACAGCAAACCCAAAGGGGGTCATTTTTATATATCAGTCTTAAGCGCATTAGCAAAATAAGCCTGTTTGATTCCAAGTGATATATAGAGGGTAAATGTTTTGAGTAGACAAACCATGTAAACGTCACAGGTGAAAAAAGTTAAATACAAGAAAACATAGGATATGGCCCCTTCAGAGCACTGTAGATGCAGGTGACTTGTAAGCAATTCTAAAATTCTAAAAATATCTATGATATAAAGTATCTAGTTACAATAAAATTGATAGAATAATGATTTCATCTGTGTAGAGTGCGAAGAGATACAATAAAAAACTAATTCCGTATCAGCTAAGTAAGGGCTGGCCAGCTAGTTTAGTTCATTAGTTACCATTTAATTATCAGACAGTTCATTATCAAGCTATTTTTGTATGTTTTAGGTCAAGTAAACATGTCTTTCCAAGGTTTTAAGGATCCCTTTTGAAATTCTATCCTTTCATTGCCTGACAGTTGGGGCTGATCGACAGAGCATGATGATGAAAGGATGTGCTACCAGGAGTTTCTGCATGGGCAATTTGTCTGCTCAGCTGGTCCATACAAGCAGTTTAGTTGCCCTGACCTGCTGTGAAGGAAACTTTTGTAATGGTGCTTCGAGCTTTGAACAGAACCTCCTGCTGATGGTGCTTCTGCTAACACTGAACACTCTGGACTGACAACATTAAACGTTCCATTGTCTGAAGTTCTACCTCACTAAAGGTGAACTGGAATGTAGCAGAGACATGAAGGCTTCCTGAGTGTCTATTTACTCTAATAACTAGCTTTGCAAATGCATTCATTCCCATAAAACCTAATATGCTTACACCTTATTAAATATGTATAGCTGAATTTATACTGTCCTGAAGCCCAAAAGGGCATAATGCATTTCTAGACTAGTGTAACTACTACACCAGCATTTTAAGGTGCATATATACATCCTTTCATTTAATACATTGTTAAAAAAAATTAAGCCTTGGATATAGTTCTAGTTGTATTTGATTTTTGAATATAATTCAAAAATAGCTATTTTCCAATATACTAAGAAAAGCCTTAAATAAAATATCTTAAATAATCTCAGTAAACTTACACTGAAAGGCCAAATGTTTGTGGACAGCTGACCATCAACTTTGTTTGGGTTTGTTGCAAAATTAATAAGGAGTTTACCCAGCTTTGTGGATGAATCAGTCAAACTCTTCTGGAAAAGCTTCCCACCACAAATTTGAGTGTGTCTGTAGGAATTTTTACTATTTCAGTCAAAAGAGTATTTGTCAAGTTTGGCATTTATTTTGAATGAGAATGACAAAGGTGTTCATTGGAAACATAATATATCACAGAAGAATGAGCTTTTGTTGTTCGAAGATGGTTTCACTTGTGGCAAAGGTGACATCATATACAGTACTGTGCAAAGGTTTTAGGCAGGTGTGAAAAAATGCTGTAAACAAAGACTGCTTTCAGAAATGGAAGTGTTCATCATTTATTTTCATCAATCAACAAAATGCAGTGGATGAACAAAAAAGAAATCTAAATCAAATCAATATTTGGTGTGACCACCCTTTGCCTTTAAAACAGCATCAATTCTTCTAGGTACACTTGCACACAGTTTTTGAAGGAACTCGGCTGGTCGGTTGTTCCAAACATGACTGTGTTTCAACCTCCGTGTGACATTGATGATCATCAGCACCCGTTTGGTAAAATTGGTTGATCATACACCGACTATAATCCTACAAAATCCCTGACTTTGTGCAAGTGTACCGAGAAGAACAGATGCTGGTTTGAAGCCAAAACGTAGTAACACCAAATATTGATTTGATTTAGATTTTTCTTTTGTTGGCTCACTTTGCATCTTGTAAATTGATAAAAATAAGCAATCATTATTTATATTTCTGAAAGCATTCTTTGTTTACAGCATTTTTTCCACACCTGCCTAAAACTTTTGCACAGTACTGCATATAAGATGCATTTAACCATTTTAATATTCATAAACTAACCTAAAAATAATTACTACTGGTACTCATATTCATTGTTTCTATTGGTATTTTTTTTAATTGTGCACTTCATCATATTATATTAATAGCTCCCATATTGGGATAATGTTTCAAAATACTTTCATTGTCTTGCAAATCCTTCATGCCCTGGGCTTTTCTGGATAAAAACTAATGAAAATGAAATAATAATCATGAAATAATGGGTTTGACTTGACCTGGAAATCCAAATGTCCCACTTTTGACAAAGTATAATATTTCCAGAAGTAACCAATACGATGACTGCAGGGTATGTCATTCTTTTCAAGAGGTATGTTCCTGCATGGGTCTAACAGTCCCTACATTTAGGTGTCTCCATTACACTAGGATTTTAAGAGGAAACACTAGAGGTGCAGGAATCTTAACAGGAATTTCCACCTAAGATTGATAATAATATTTGAAGATTTAAATAGTTATTCACAGTGATTTGTCCAGAAGTGTAGTTCGAGAAAGTAATACACAATCTAAATTGTGCACACAAAACTGTAGTGATAAGAACCAGATGGCCAAAGTACTGTATATGCCTCTTAAAATTAACATTACAGAAATGAATACATGAAATGATCGTAAATACTCAACCTGATTCCTGAAATGGTTACTTTGTGAAAGGTTGGAGGTATAGTTTTACTGTAAAATATGTCTTTAAAGTACATTTAAGCTTAAGAGAAAAACTTATCTGCCTTTATAACCTAAAAATAGCTCTCAAACAAAACATTTTCCCCCGATTTACCACTATTTCACAATTAACAGTATTACCTTAAACAGAATGGGTTACGCAAGTGATCATTCCATGCTGAGCCTCTGACAGTCTCTGTTACCTTATGAACAAATGAGCTGCAAGCTTTTTGTTTGTTTAACATCTTCAGGTGGGGAATAAGCTCTGAGACAGAGAGCGCTTTTAGGAAAGGAGTTGTGGTTACCATTTATATTTGCTTCACATGGGATGGCAGAGAACTCATGTATCAGTTTTGGTACAAAAGGAGGAAATTCAAGACCATTGTAACCCTGCTTGGTAATGATAGACCAACAAAGATCATGCTAAGAGCAAGGCATGTAATAGTCTACGATTTCACAAAGATACCCAAGGGTATCTTCTAAGCAACTAAAGGCTTCTCTCTCATTGGTTAATGTTAACGATCCTGGCGTCAGGAGAACTCCAGAACAACAATGGTGTGCATGACAATGTTACAAGGAGAAAGCCCCTCTTCTCCACAAAGAACATTGCTGGAAAAAGGAAAACTGTTTTGAGAGTGAGACCAAAATGAACCATTTTCATTTGAATGAGAGACATCATTCTGAAGGAAGGAAATGACTGTGATCCTTGCGCCATTATTGATGGAAGAATTCATTCTGGATTAGACCAGAGAACTAACTCCAAAGCAAAATATTAGGTCTGTGTACTGGATCTCAGAAGAAAGTATGTAATACTGAATCGTTGCCCTAAAAAATAAATGAGCATTAATTTTCTATGTCAGTATGAAGACAGCGAAGAGTTATTAAGCAGTATAATTAACTCCCAGTTTCCAGGTGAGCGCTAGATGTTTACCAGTTACTGAAACACCGAATTCCGTTCACTAATCATCAGGAGTGGCTGAGCAAATCAAGTCTATGAGATGAGCGGACAAAATTACATTTTTAGCCTAACATATGTGTGTTTAAATCCATTTATGACAGATGTTTGGCAAAATACCCCCCACCCCCCAAAAAACAACTTTGTAACCTAAAAATAAAGAAAAAACTATTTCCAGATGACAGAGTTATCATGTTAAACTTAGAAGTCAAATCTTGGTGAAGAACCCAAGCAACGGCTGTGGGCACAGCCGCTCATCCCATAGACTCCGCAGAGGTCTAGCTGACCTCCATCACTAGTCTCCTTCGTGGAGGCTCACTCTGTGAGGACCCATCCTAGGCACATCTGCAAATGTACCATATTCTTTCCATTTCTTAATAAATGTGATGTTCAGGGACTTTTTTGTATTTGTACCCTGGGTTTTCAATAACCTTTTGTCTGACTGAGTTGATCTCCTGTAGCCACTAGAGGGTGTAAGAGATAAGAGATTTAAAAAAAAGGAACAAATGGGAGGAAAATGCAGTTGAAAAGATCCTCAAATGTGCTGATTAGGACGCCTTCCTTGAATCTAAAGGAGTAATCTACACAAGCACAAAAAGGAAATAAATTATTTTTACTCCAAACAGTATTCTCAAAACCTTAATTTGTAAAATGTATTGCCAAATTTTAGACAAAATGTTTTTGTCTGATTATACATTTACATAATGGAAACAAAATCCTCTCCTAATTGAGTAATTAGAACATCTAAATCATTTTACCACTAATAAAACTGCTAAAAGTGTGTTAGTTCTAAGAATATTAGTGCTGGCAGTAACTGAAAAGGACCATCCATTGTAGCGCTACAAAGAAAGTGAAGATGAACTTCCATATTACTTTATATATTAATAAAAAAATAAAAATAAAAAAAAGCCAACAAACAAAAAAAACACACAAACATATTAAAATGTTAAATTATTACTTTTTTTATTCCACTTAGATGAAATTACATATTTTCCCTCCAAATAACATTTATGCTTGGTGTTTTGTATGAAAATTCCAAACACATGAAACAAAGCTAGCCAGCCCAACAGTAACACCCCCCTCCCCATTAACTACTTCATAGCCACATGCAATTTAGGTATCAAAAAATTATAAACAAAATAAAACTGAGTTGGACAAAAAAAAAAGTAACTGCACATGAGGAGTTGTTGATGCTCTGCTTGTGCAGTAATGTGGTAACAGCATGAAGCTTATGTGCTCTTTGATCTTAAGGTTTCTCTATACCTCGTAAATAATGCAGAACAAATTTCCTTTTGCAGGTCACCGACAAGGGGGGGAAAAATAAAAAAAAACAAAAAAAAAAAAAACAAAAACCTACTGACAATAAATGGAATGTGTCCTTTTCTTTGCCCAGCGCTACTGTGTTACAGTATGTGCTTGCTAGCAGGCCACTGAACTGATGTGTGAAGCAGCTGCTGTCTCTTGACTAGCTATGAACCACTGCTAAACCCCCCTCTACTTGAATGGGCTGTTTTTAAACTCCGACTACAAATCGCAGATGTGCTTAAAACGACTATGGCAAATGCTCAAACTCCTTGACCAACAGACAGTACAGAATATACATACAGAGTATACAACCAAAGTTAAAACTTGACAAAACTTGTGGCTTGGAGTTGTCTTGCCCTCATCTGCATCTCTTCCGCACTAATGAGACAACCTAGAGATCCCCGTAGAGAAAACAAGGTCAACAGCAGACAAGCCTCAATCCCTTCCCCCTGCAACCCACCCTGAAATCCCCCCCGAACAGTACACAATCTTCTTCAACCCTCCTCCCTCAACCCCATCTTTTAACAGATAGGTCCCTGGGAAAGAAAACAACCCCACAATAACAAAGGAAGGAAGAAGGAAAGAAAGGAAAGAAGTAAGAATAAGAACTAAAGAGACAGAAGCTAGACAATGAGGTGGTCTCAGTGTTGGTGAGCTGGGACGATGCAAGGCGGACATCAGGGGAAGGACGGATGGAGACGGGGAGTTGTGGGCCTCAGTTTTCCCGTCCCTCTTCGGCGTCCTCGCCATCTCCCTGGTTATCTGAAGTCCACAGCTAAAGAGGGATGACAGATATCAGATATGTGCACCAAGTGACCTGCCCATGTTTGGCCTACAACTGTGTTTATTAGCTACTGGGCTGAAGTTTAACAGGTTAGCGTGACTGGTTGACCTGGTTGAAATGTTGAGCAGAGAGATCACCAGCTTCATCTGCATCATTACCCAAGTTAACATTAAAGCTGCACCAGTAACAATAAGATCAAGGAGGTCAAGCTCTTGCTGGTTTTCCCAACCAGAACTAGATAGATAACAAGCATCTCATCTCGGCCAAACAAGGCTTTAAAACTGACTGGATTATACATTAGACTTGGGTCCTAATAAAGTGCATCTTCTCATTCACATAGACACTTATGGTAAAATGAAACATAACACGGGAACTTATCTGTACAATCAAACAACTCTCTGTTAGATATTAGATGTTTAAACCTCAAACTCAAAAAAAAATTTAAAAAGAAGAAAAACCTTTCTTCCTTAATGTGACAGTTCACATGCATTCTCTGAAACAAATGACTCCCTCCAAACGTAAGTATTTTGACCCAAAAGCTGGTCCACACTCATACCAATGAATATGCAGTTGCACTACTTTGACTGTAGATGCACAAAAAAATTGCAAAAAAAAAAAAAAAAACCCTTTGCAACCTGCAAACAAATGACTGTAAAACTTACTGTCAAGTTGTCCCGCAGTAGCTGCATGATCAGTGTGCTGTCTTTGTATGATTCTTCATTCAGTGTATCAAGTTCTGCAATGGCCTCATCAAAAGCCTGAAAAAAGATTTAAAAAATAAGTTGTATTTCATCTCGGAGCTTCCGAATGATAACATTTGATTAGGAGGGCCACAGAGTTGAATAGGGCTCTAGGAATTCCTCAGTGCAGAACATTAGATATTTCAGATCTGCTATTAACTGTTAAACATGGAAATATAAATACGGTTACAAAACTTAACATGAGCAAGCTGATACTACACCATCCAGATTGTTAACATTATGTATTGTTTTTATACCAAATGCTAATTCTCTGCAGAAATTCTGTAAGGTTTCATTGTTGCAAGCATCATGTCCAGGGCTTACACTTCACTAAAGGGACTTCAGTAAAGTAGCTGAGAGTGGGTATTACATAAAATTCTAATACAGAGCATAAATAAATAATTAAATATTCTGGAAACTTTTACTCATGAAATCCTGCTACTATATATATTAGTCAGTTTCCTCATTTTCAGCCTTTCAACTGGTAAATGTGAATGAGAAAGGGATGACTGTTAGGAAAAATTGCATAATAGAAGTTTTCTGTTTTGTGTCTGTGATTTGAAAGGTCAGTCTCTTTACAGTTGCAGTCACTTGCCGTTTTGGCCAGCTTGCAGGCCTGGTCAGGTGAATTCAAGATCTCGTAGTAGAAGACAGAGAAGTTGAGGGCCAGGCCAAGGCGGATGGGGTGTGTGGGCTGCATCTCGGCCTTGCTGATATCAAAGGCATCCTTGTAGGCTTCCTGCGAATTGGCGATAATAGCTGTGGAGCGAAACAATGTGTTTAATTGCAGCATGTCTGAAAGTTAAATTACATGCTTAAGTACCAAGTTACATGTTTTTTTTCTTGGTCTCCAAAACAAGCTTTACAAGATGTTCTGTTATTGATGCAAAAAATGACCAAGGTTACAACTCTAGATCAGAGCATCCTCAAAATATAGATTACCTAGATCAAAATATTTAGTATTACAAATGTATTAAAATGTTTAATATAAAAAGAAATAAAAAATAATAATAAAAAAAACCTCACAGTTCAGTCTTACCCTTGTATCTGTAGGAGGTTACATAATTAATTGTTTATTATTTTTACTTATATTTTGCAAAACAGAATTTAACCGAATAGTCACATTAGGAAAGCGTATGAAACAATAAGAGGAAATTAAAGAATGAGCAGATTCATTTTTCATCACACCAAGGAATACAATACACAGTCTGTTTTATACAATGGTGACTGTGCCTAGTGGAACTTCCTCTGTCACCAGACAACCAGCAGAGTGGCTGGCCTCTGTCCATGCTTTCTGATGCTAATGTTTTCCCCACATTGTCATCCACAAGAAAAAAAAAAAAAAACCCAAAACAAAACTAAAACATTTTTACATGTAATGCTCCAATAACCTCAGTTCAATAGTTTTAAAAATAGAGTACGTTACTTAATAAGGATGACCAATAACTCTTTTGTCCAAGAATTAACAATTAATTCATTTTAAACCCAGTAATCTTCAAGAAAAAAAAACAAAAAAAAAAAAAAAAAAAACTAACTAACTAGCTAACCAGGTAAACAAACAAAAAAAAAGTGACTAAAATAAAGCATCAATTTACCATATTCTAAGGAGTGTTTGTTTTTAGGTGCCTCATAAGATTGGTAGTACTGAACACAGCTGTTACTACTACCTTGTGAAATACAGCACTGAATATTAGAGATGGCCGCAGGTATTTAAATATATATAGTCCATATTCCTTGACTTTCATGAGCACAGTTTTTTTTTTTTCCTTCTGCAATGTCAACTACAGATTCCAAATGCTCCAAAGCAAGCCTAGGTATCTTATCCCTGCACTAATGATGCAATGAAAGTGCTTGTGAAGCCAGCTGTCCAACATCATGGTGCCCTGAAACAAGGGGAATATGTATAAAAGGCGTTGCAATTTCTACATAGTGAAACTGAAACGTACACAAATAACTGTAGTTAATTCTGGAATGTGCACGTCAATGTCCTAAACATCACGGAGGGAACTGTACATCTATTTTCATCCAAGTATTTATTACATTTATCCTTATGTGTTTTGTGTGGCTGTTTGTATTATCCTCGTCCAAGCACATTATGACTGAGCTTTATTTGCATACAACCCTGCTCCAGTGAACATCAGTTTGAGGGATGCAAACTAAAGTATCAGCCAACGTTTTGTATTTATGCTCCAAACTAAACATTCTTTATTCAAATACCTGATTAGGTAAACTAATACAGTGATGACAAAGTCTAATGCATATAGTATGTATGCAACATAATATTTCTACGTCTGTGACCCTTTGAAACCGCACATGTACACAAAGTAAGCTTCAAAAACAGGATTTACAGGAAACAGTATAGCTAAGATCATCATAATAGCTGGATGCTGGATTATGACAAAATCTCTGATTATTTTGGTCAATACAGAGATCCTAATTATTCAACAAGATCACTGAGAACATGAATTTCATTTGTAATTTTCTCTGAAATATTGATAAAAAAAGAAAAATAATATATACCTTCATATGAGTAATGTTTAAATAAAGTAAATGACCGCAAAATAAATCAAATAATGTATGTGCAGTTACAGGGTTTCTGAATATACTTATAGATATTGAATATATCTGAAGATTCATAGACGATGGCAGTTGACAACATTCCACCTGTGCTGAAGAGCCTCTCTGAGAGGAACTTGTGACTGGGATTCACAGATATTTCTTTGTCAGAACGGAGAGCCACCACTATAGAGAGTCCTTCTCAGCATCAGCCTTGTTTCCTGCTCATCATTTTAATGTTATTTTATTTTGTAAAATAGCTGAAGGTTACCAAAATTAAAATTAGACTTACTGAGCAGCTCTACATTATAAAGCTATAACTGAGTATCATTTGAACTTGTTGACCCATTAGGCAATGTCAGAGGAGACAGAGGAGGCCCTAGCTCCTTTGGATGACCAAGTTAGCTCAAATAAAGCACCAGTCTGGTTAAATCTCACCACTGCTCCTCACTCTTTCTCCACCATCACAATGTAATATTTACTTTCCACAAATAGGTTCATAACATTCATGCATTTTTCCCACTGTAACCACAGAATTTTGTGCAACATTATGCTTTGCTTTTGAACAGAAAAGAAAAATGAGTCAACACTGCAGAAGTCAGATTTAAAGTCTGACTGAAAGTAAGAGAATTTGAATCAGTTGTAACTGCATATGGCTGAAATCTTATCTGTATAAACTGATAAGATCTCCAGACACTAGGCTTGGCCATTGTGTGTGGCTAAACAGGCCATTTACAGACAGAGACAGTTTGCCTTATAAAGGTGCCCCCCTCTGCATCACAGTGACCATCGCCTTCCTAATGGAATGGCGCCTCCCTCTTATTTTTCAAAACTTGTGGAGATACATGAAAATACTGGGGCGAAGTGCAGGTTCTTCAAAGTCCGCTCACCTTCAGAAATTCCTCTAAAAAGGCATTTAGGGGACAAAATATCCTTTTCATGCAGTTATGCATGTTGCATTCATCTCTCTTTGGGACAACAAGAACATACTTAGGTTCATCTTTGTAGAAATTTGTGCAAAAATCTCTGGTAGAAGGTAATTGAGACGAATGATGTCATGAATTTATGCCTTGCATATCTACAAATCTTGGAAGGGAAAGAAGGGGTGGGTGTGTGTGTGTGTATGGGGGGGCAACCATAAACAGGAAGAAAACAGTGAAGGAAGCGTCGGGTATAACAATGCTCTATTCTAAAAGCTGAAAAATGTTAAGGTGCACAGCAGCGCCTTTAATCTAACACTCCTTTTCAGGCTGTTCTGGATGTGCTTAATCCTGTTGCCAAGCAACAAAAGCATTGTCAGTCAGGTTTTTTGTCCTGTAGGGAGGTAGTTGTGAAATGCTGTATAACAAGCCACTTTTGAAATGTATACACAAAAGTATGGGCCACATCTGTTTGATCTTACTGGTCAGCCCTAATGGCTCAAATAACTCACATTTTCAAATATATTCATTATATACGTAACACATTATATACGTAACTGTATTTGCCATTTAAACCCCTAAAGAATGCTGCAACACAATTTCTGAAGGCTTTTTTTTTTGGGCAAATACTCACAAGGAGGAGGAGGGAGGAAAGGAAAAAAAAAAATTAGTGAATATTAGCTATAGGCTGAAAAGCACAAGAACGAAACAATATCATTTTAAATGATAGCATTAAAAAAAAAAAATCTATTTCAGGTGATTTTTTGATAGCTTTAACTGTTAAATGGAGAGTGTGACAGAAGAAGTTTCTTGTCTTGCAAAGCCAAGAGAGAAACAATTTATCACAATGACGATCGCTAAATCTATACAAATTTAGTATAAAATACTGAAATAGCCATGGCTTATACTCAAGCGACTGATTGACTTGGCATTAAGAAAGTTATTTCTGTACCATTGCTGTTATATTTCTATGTAAGCTAAATTTAATCACTCATTGGTCACATTCAATACTAAAAAAAGGAATATTTTGATTAAAGATGGTAATATTTCATATATAACAACAGATCAACCAACAACCAAATATTGAAACTAAAGTCCAAAATGAAATGTAAATGCAATTTTTTTTTTAAATGCTTAGCATAACTCACCAGCTAAAAGCAAATTGACCCCCTGCATGACACTCATAGCTAATCACTAAATCTACTGAACAATTTTTTATATTTTTAAATTCATGACAATATAAAGCTTATTAATTATCTGTGTGTGTGTGTGTATATATATATATATATATATATATATATATATATATATATATATATATATAAACCATTTAAAGATTATAGCTACTTGGGTTAAAGTTATAACCCTTGTAACTATGCCCTCAATAATCATGCATGGTAAGTTTTCTAACAGCTAACATGTGCCAGCTTCCTGGGGCAACGTCCTCTGAGACTGTCAACCTCTTGACAGAAGAACAGTGGTAGGCCTCTTCCTGTTAAGTACATTATGGCTCTGTGACTCTCGAACTCCATGGTCACACCGAGTCTTAATCTAATAATTGGCTTCATATTTTCCAAGGCTACCGGATTACTCAAAGTCAAATAGTTAAACTGACTTAACTGCACAAACAAACCATCAACAGTTTTTTTTTTTCTTTTTTTTTTTAATTGACGAAATGCAAATTGCTGAAAGAAAAAACCTCACAATTAGGAAACTTAATTAATTGCTTCTACATTTTTAAACCAAAAAGATGTGGACAACAATCGGCAGATGTACTAGCTAGTGTACTAGCAGTAAAAATCAAAGGCATGCGATTCTTTATTTATTTTTTAATGAATGGACCTGAGAATAACTTCCTTCAATGTTCCACACCAAACCAACCATTCAAGCAAAAGGAACTGGTTATACACGCAGCTTTACCCAGCTTCAAAAAAAAAAAAAAAAGTCCATGAACTTTTGCCTGTTACACTGAGCTTCCATTTTCTGGTAAATTACATAAATAATCAATTGAGTGATACTTGAAAAGACAGACTGTGGTTCAGAATTAGGCTCTTAGGCAGAATTCTATGTCTGTGATTTATAGAGGATGTGTTTGAAATGTCGCATGTCGCACACTTCACAAATGCTATCCGGTCTTGACAAGGACGTGGCTTAATAGTTTAATTCTACTTACAGGAAGCTATTATGGCATTTCGACGACCTAAGGGTTTGCACATTTCCACGTGTAGAAGAGCAAGATCACAGCAGTGCTACTAAAGACTAAAAGGCAATGATGAAATAATACAAGATAAATAATGGATCCTTACATACATCAGGTTACACAGCTTGCCCTTTCAACAAGCATAAACCCTAACACCACCAAATATATGAAGCAAAATGTTGCAAACCCAGACTAGATACACCCCTCAAGATGAATGTGGTTTTTTTTTTTTTGTTTGTTTTTTTTTTTTTTTTTTTTGCTGGCCAGATTTAACTGTCATTGCAGCTGCTGAAGGTTATGCTAGCTTATGATACATTGCTGTGTCCTCAGCCCGTTCCACACAATCAACCTTCCCATTCAATAAATGAGATCATGGAGAAAATGAGTGCAATGGCTTACCGTTTTTCTCCTCTCCCACGGCTACTTCGGCTAAGTATCGGTAGTAATCTCCTTTCATTTTCAGGTAGAACACTTTGCTTTCAGCTGGAGTTGCCTTGGGAATGAGGTACTTGTCCAGAAGAACCTGTGAGGGGGGAAAGAGGGAGAGAAAGAGAGCGGGGTGGGGTGGGGTGGTCAAAATTAAATCATGTCAATATAACATAACATTGGTATTGTACGAAATTTGACTGCATTTGACTATCAAAACATGCAACCTCAGCCCCAATTAACCACAACCAAGCTCACAATTCAGACCAATGTTTATTTACATGATCAGTGAATACTGATTGTTTCCTGTGTTTATTGCCATGTAGTAATCAATATAGTTCATTTTGATGTGAAAACATAATAGTCAACATATCATGAAATTATTCTATGCTTCGGTGTGCTGCAAATTGGACCAATGAAGCCTCCATTTTCATTTCTCTGGAGTTATTTATAAAACTTCCACCTGAAGAAAACAACCTTGTCTTGCCATTGAGGCTCTGGAGGCCTGAGAAAAGGTTGTAGTTTCACAGATGCTTCCGAGACCTCCTTTCTGCTGCAGACAGCATGAAAGAAAGAGGGAGGATGGGGAAAAAATGGACTAGTCTGTGTGCAGTCCTGCTACTGGAAGTAGGTCAGTGAGCTTGTTCACAGCTCTGCTGGCCTGATTGCTGTCACACCATAAGACTGTGGCTGTGTACCAGGGATTCTGCTCCACACTAAGGGCTGCTGAGCAACAAAAGCTATTTCAGCAAAGAAAACCTACTGGAATAAATAGCAGCTCAGCATTAAACTTTGTTTAAGACATCAATGGGCATATGGCTGGCTGGCTAAAAGGTTTGACCATAAAAGTTACATCAAGAACAGGTAAAAAAAAATGACAAAAATAATTTAAAAGACAAGTAGCCATAAATTACCCAAACCAGGCAGCGTCATGCTATGCAATGACCCATTTGAGCAAAGCAGGCTGGGAATAATTTGATACACAAGAAGACCAATTCACAAAATGAGCTTCATTTACATGGAGAGACAGTTACTGGTACATGTATAAACACCCGCCTCACTTCATTTGGGGGAATTAACTGCAAGAGCTCAGCCTTGACTAAAAGAATAAAAATAAATAAATAAATAAAAAAAACAATTTGTTTAATTAAAAGTACTTGAAGTTTGAAGTGAATCATTATGGGATAAACAAATTTGCACAGTCTGTAAAACGTGTCAAACTTTAGAAGAAACACTTCCAACTTAAAGCACCTTAAAGAGAGGCATCCAGATTTTTTTTAAAAGGAATTCAAAGAGAGTTGTGTTTTCTTGTTTATGGTACATCAACAACATATGCAAAGTATTGTTTTTGTTCTCTTTATCCTTGTACATAATACATTATTAGTCTGAGGACTGACTGCTGTGTAGCCAGCTATGTTCCATGTAATGTCTGAAATTGCGAAATGCTTTAGGTGTGTGTTTAGTCTAATCTAATGCAACCAAAGTCCACATCAGTATATTGTGACCAATCAATCTGCGGCATCTCTCTTTAAAATAACATTAGCATTTTATATCAAGGGGCAGTGGTGGCCTAGTGGTTAGGGCATCAGCCGCATGATCGGAGGGTCAGGGGTTCGAACCCCTTCCCAGTAGGTTGCCCTGAGGTACCCTTGAGCAAGGTGCCGTCCCCGTCCCGCTCCTTCCTGCGATGGGCTGGCGACCTGTCTAGGGTGCGTCCCCTGTCCTCGCCCTGTGTGCGCTGGGTTGGACACCAGCACCCCCCCCCCCGCGACCCCGTTTGGGACAAGCGGCAGAAAATGAATGAATTTTATATCAAATAATGTATGTACATCTAACTTACTGACAGCATTCTGAGTATATAGTCTACATGTGTATACTGTGTGTGTTCATCCACTGTGTGTTATCTTCCAGGTCTTTGTAACAAATGCCACTGCTCTTTTGTAAAAGCTACATGCCATTGTTTTTTTGTTTAAATGGTCTTAATAAAGTGGGGATAGGTTTAAAGTTTTTTCTGTACTACTCGCCATGACTTAGACTTTATTAATGGAATTAAATAGTCCTAAACAAAAACAAATAACTCAGCCCTGACATCAATCCTTGTCCTTCTCACTGTATACATGATGAAGTGGAATCTGTTTAGCCATTGCTCAGCTTTATCCTAGAGAACTTTATAGTCCTGGTTAAGGAATCAGGTGCTGTCGCAAGCTGTGTGAATCATCCTGCCTAGATTCAGCGGGAACTCTAAACCTACTGTCCTTTCTCAGACCTTCGGAATGCTTCTGGCTGGCTTGTTCATCTCTTCATCACACTTTGGTTGAAGAAAAAAAAAAAAAAAAAAAAGAAAAATCTTTCTCTAATGCCATCTGAACCTGAAGAGTATCACCTGGCCAATCTGTATGTTAACAGCACTCACATCTGGTTAAGGGAAAAGCGTTTTTAATATTTAGTCGCAAAACTTCCTTGTAGCAAATCAAAGAACTACAGACGTGACAAAAGAGCACTACCAAAAACTACCACAGATGGCGTACAAAGGTGAGATATATTTGCTTATAGCAAGTGTTTTAACCGGCAAGATTTTAATATTTATCCAACCATCTATAATTCGTGTTTTAGTTTATTTACCTCCTACTTTTCCATTTTGTTCAGTTCTCCTCAAAGTAAATAACACAATCGTGATGTTGGCATCTTTGAGGTAAATTGTGCTTTTCTTCTTATGTGAAGAACACTAACTGCTCATTTCATTAAAAAAAAAAAAAAAAAAAGCTTAATTAGTTTGGCATAACTTTTAAAGCAGTACAGATGTTTGAAAATCATCAGTTTTGTGATGTATTGTGCCAATGTCGAAATATTTATTTCTTCCATATTGCCCATTTCTACTTTAAATTTACCAGTTCCTCTTGTACTGCTACAATAAATCTGAGCAGATGACTGCCAATCACCACAAACACTAGCAGGAAATCGTTATTTTCTTGACATTTCTTCTTCAATATTAGAAATATGGCCTCCTCATTACCAACCACCTGATATCTGCTAAATCCCAATCTCAACTGCAAAAGCCAAGAAAGATTTCGTTAACAGCAGAAGTGTGGCACTCAGTATCTCTGCTGCTCTCAAGTGGTCTTTCACCTCCCAAAACTCATTATACAGTGTCCGTGCTTCCACTTCTGAGCAGCTGTTAAAAGTTTGTGCTGTGCAAATGAGGTCTGATATCTTCCTGTAAGCTGACCTGACTCATTTTTGCCAGACTGACCCTTGGCTGATTTAAAGCCTGATGAGAACACAAACTCAAACACAGAAAATCTAGTTGACAAGCCAGAAACGCTAGTTGTATAACAACCAGGACGATAACAAAGACCAAGCATGACTCTTTGAAAAGGCAGTAATGTAAACTCAATAACCTTTAAAGCAGAATTAATTATTAAAAATTATTTTATTTAAAAAAATAAAAAATGCTCAGCAGCTGTGACGCTGTTTCTGCCACACCTGACGGGTGCACTTTTAAAAGCTGATGAGACTGCTTTGCAAACAAGGTCTAAAATTTTCCATCTTTCTAACTTTCTTTCCAATTCCTTTCCATGTTGACAAAAAAGAGCCACTACTATTAAACATGTCCAAACCAGTACAAGCTGTTCCTAAAACCCAGCAGAAGTAATAGGTGATGCAGCTTTAACCACTAGCATGTTTTAAATAAAAATGAGTAGCACATCTCCCACAGAGAAAGCCCTTAAATACAATGAAACTTTTAGAGCCCAATTTCTATTTTTTTTGCTCATTTTGTCAGGCTGGAAAAATGGGACAGAATACCAACCATGTCAGCTTTTGAACAGGTCACATTTCCAACATAACAGAACAAATTAACAGAAAACACGGCTTAAAGTGTGTCAAAGCATGTTCTCTGTAAAGGATTTTTTTTTAAATGCTACGGAGCCATATTTATTTCCTTCTAAACCATATTCTCGCAACTTAACAACTGCCTAGCTGTGTTTCAATTCTCTATTTCTTTATAAAAATATACATGCATTAAAAATACATTTTAAGGAAAACAGGCTTCTATTTTGAATTCAGTTCAGCTTTTGAGGTCACAAGATCCCTTGCATTTAAACTTATCCACCTATTGGCTTGCAGCAGTTTAAAACTGTTCAGTGACCTTGAGTAATCAGAAAAGTGGTAATTCATTTGTCAGATTTTCTGAATTAAACGGTAAATGGCACCAGAACTGGAGGTTTATTTTCTAATCGAAAAGAAGTCCATCGGGTTTAATTGTCATCGTATTTTGAAACAAGTCTGGTCAGATTCAACTATAAATTTTACAATAATATTAGTAGCATATTAAGAGTTTCCATCAATGTCTTTTAAAAGTAATGGACCAAAGGAGGTTGCAAAATGCCCAAAATTACTTGATTATTTTTTGCATAAAACCACAAAAAAAAAAAAAAACATCCGAAGTGGACCTCAGGACAAACATTCTAGGGCATATATGAATTTTAAAATGTGCTTAAACACGGCTATGTTTTCAACCAGATTAACAGATTTGGAGACATTCTGAATAAAACCCCTAATTTTTCATTAAACGGAAAAAGCCATGGGGGATAAACAGACCCTACCATCTCAAATCTGTCTGTGTCCTCACCCACAGAGAGCTCTCACTTGCTACACTTGTCCCACAGAGAGGACACCTGTGCCTTGAGTTGGGACAAATGAGATCAGGGCTGGTCTAATAGGCTTGTCTAAAGGAGGTCCCTGCTCATGATGACTAATTAAAGTAAGAAAGGGGACTTATCAGGATTATCGGCCTACATTACGCACCAACGTTTAGGCTGAGGGAACAGGTAGGGTGATGGTTTCCTGGTGGCCATCTTCCTGTCAACCCCTCCAGCTTTTTTCTTAAGCATGTGTCAGGACATTCTGAAAATGTCTATTTTGCAATTTAAAAAATTAGTAAAATGTACAAGTTATTCTTGGTAAGACTGTTCCACAGCAATGCTCTGATCTAACCATGAAATCCATTAAAATCTCCTGCATTGGACTACTGGCTTATCGACTAAATGAGTAACATTTGAAGGTTTGTATATGAAGTGTGAAGCCCTTACCAGTACATCGTTGCAAATCTCCTTCAGCTCTTTCTCAATCTTTTCCCGGTACTCCTTGGCCATCTGCTGCTTCTTCTCGCTTCCCTCAGTTTTCTGCTCAATGCTGGATACCACCCTCCAAGACGACCGGCGTGCACCCACCACGTTCTTGTAGGCCACCGAGAGCAGATTGCGTTCCTCATTAGACAACTCCAAATCACCCTCCGTGACAGCCTTCATGGCGGCAGCCATGTCATCATAGCGCTCTGCCTGTTCAGCCAGCTTGGCTTTCTGCACCAATTCACTTTTGTCCATGGCTGCTCAAAGCTAGAGAGAGAAATATTAAGGGAGGGAGTTCATTACTTCATTTGTTCACAACTCCTGTTTTTGGATCATCAAGTTATCAAAGTAATGCACCTATGAATGAACTGACTGCCTATTAGCTGCCAGCATCCATCATACACTGGACCAGTTTTACCATATGACTCAGCTACCTTCAATTTCAGAGAGGAAGCTCACAAAAAGACAGTGACTTCAGTCGCTAAAAATCTGCGCAGCATTTCCAACTGTTTCCATTGTTTTCAGGATGCTACAATATGGATATCGATGAACAGGGTCCAAAGTAGGAAGTAAGAAATACTTCCAAATTCACACCAATTAATTTTAGTTATCAGGTTTCAATCAGTCAATCAAGTTTTCCCCCCAGATATTCCATGAGGTGAATTACAGGATCTGCCACTGACGAAATACGAGTAGCCATTTTCTGATGGACTGTAACAATACAGACAAGCTGCTGAACTGGTTGGTGCAATAAACATCAATTAATTCAATAAAACCAGCGCCTGGGGAGCAGTGACGGGGAAGGTGCCTTGCTCAAGTACCTCAGGGCAACCTAGTGGTCCAGGATTTGAACCCACAACCTTCCGAGCTTGGGGCCCAAGTTCCTAACCACTGGGCCACCGCTGCCCCAGAGCTTCCTTCGAGCCGGACACGAACGAGTGACAGGTTTTAGTGCATTCTAAACCTGAATATCCAGCAAAGAATCACAGCAACCGCTGCATAATTCAACTGACGGCACATAAAACTCATTCCCAGTCAGGTTAACCTGATGTGAAATTCAGCACTTCTTAATCAGATTTCTTTACAGCCTTGGACGTTTTCTGCAACCCGAAAACAACCAATTAAGCAAGAGTCTCATTTAAGTCAGGATATTTAAGATAAACCAGTAATAAAACAAAGTAAAAAAACATATATATATAAACTTGTTTTCATTTTTGGGGGATGGCAGGGGATTTTCCCCACTCAGCACCTTCCCTCAGAAATGTATTTGGCCTTCTGGGCCAAGACCTGACCTCAAAAATGACAAGACGACAACGCTTCGGGCACCATCTTTACACACACACTGTCATCCTCTGAGGCCTTAAATGCTTGGAGTGCAGATCATTCCACGCCGAGGCATTTGATATAACCGCATTCATTTCCTTACAGAGATCCAACAAAATAATCAGAGGTGGTTTCCTTTCATTGCGCTTCATCGAGTACGGCTCAGATCACTCCAGCGTTTGGAGGAGAAAGAAAGCGATGGAGAAGCCTCCATTTCTCTGAATGAAAAGCGTGCGAGTTACAGGAAACGTGTCGCTGGCGGCCCTTATCGGCCATCCTTCCTTCATTTAAAAATCAGGAGACATTTCAGCCGCGGACTCAATCAGAGTACGTTCACACCGAGCCATCAGCATTCACGAGTGTTCGAGGCATTAACTAAAAAAGGTTTGACAGACCGGGACGTGTGATCCGCGTGGAGCTACTCCGAGGAAAAATGCGGATGTGCCCTTATTCCCCCACCACACCCAGTTATTCCCTTATCAGCTACCTGTGGGCACACGGAGCCGTCTCTACGCGATCGGTGAACTTTAGTGAGCTAATCACAAGGCCATGGGGTTCAATACTGAGTCCTGAACAGCCGATCGAGCCGTGAACCGTGATCCGGTTAACTCGCCCAGTGGACCTGCCGCGAGTTCACACCCAGAATTCAAGCCCAAATCATCTCATTCGAGCAAGAAAACCGCGCTAACGTTAGAGGGAACTGCCACCACCCTGCTGAAGTGTGAAGCGGGGTCTTTTTTCCTCTCCAGTCGAGCTGAGGCGCTAACGTCTGCATACAGCCGTCACCTCTGCCCGCGGCGACCCTTCCCCAGAGGCCCGGCCTCGGTTTTTTTACGGAGCTACCCGCGTTCAACAGCAGGCTGTGTGAAGGCGCCCGAGTGTCGAGTCTTTGTTTTTCAAAATGAAATGACGGCCTGCGGCAGCGCTGAGCTGGCCTGTTTAGCTGTGCAGCTTAAGCTCGCATCTGCGCCACACCGTCCTTTCCAGCTCGATCGAGTAAAGCCGTCTCCGCAGCGGGGAATTCGGGCTGGAAAGCCCGACAGCCGAGACCGAGACGACGCCTCCCTCATTGTTCGCTTGAGGCGGGTTTAGCAGAGCCGAGCGCGTCGAGAGAGGGTGGACTGGCGGGAGAGGAGCGGTGGGCCACAGACAGCGGGGTGTCCGCTACCGCAGGGATGCATGATGGCAGGTATAAGGCGCCGCTGTGTCTCATTTTTATTCGCTTACCTGAGGAAACGGACGACGGACGGCGGAGCTTGGTGTCGGAGCGGGCTAGGCTAACGGCGGACTCCCGGCTGACTGGCTCGGGCGCGTCCACGGGGTTTCCCTCCAATCAGGGCCCGGCCCCAGGAGCGGGGCGCGGTGACGTCAAACGTCACCATGACGACCGTTGTACTTGGAGCCACTTCTGGGGTCGCTTCGCTTCTCTCTCTCTCTCTCTCTCTCTCTCTCTCTCACACTAACTTACTCACTCTTTCTCTCAGTCTCTCTCTCTCATACTGACTCACACTAACTCACTCACACTAACTCACTCTCAGTCTCTCTCATACTGACTCACACTAACTCACTCACTCTCTCACTCTCATACTGACTCACACTAACTCACTCTCAGTCTCTCTCTCTCATACTGACTCACACTAACTCACTCTCTCACTCTCAGTCTCTCTCATACTGACTCACAATAACTCACTCTGTCTCTCTCATACTAACTCACTCACTCTCTCTGTCTCTCTCATACTAACTCACACTCTCTCTCTCACTCTCAGTCTCTCATACTGACTCACACTAACTCACTCTCTCACTCTCAGTCTCTCTCTCTCATACTGACTCACACTAACTCACTAACTCTCACTCTCAGTCTCTCTCATACTAACTCACTCACTCTCTCTGTCTCTCTCTCTCATACTAACTCACATTCACTCTCTCTCATTCTCAGTCTCTCTCTCATACTGACTCACACTAACTCACTCACTCTCAGTCTCTCTCTCATACTGACTCACACTAACTCACTCACTCTCTCATACTGACTCACACTAACTCACTCTCTCTCACTCTGTCTCTCTCATGCTAACTCAAACTAACTCTCTTCCTCTCACTCACTCACTCTCTGTCTCTTACTCACTCTCTGTCTCTCTCTTTCTCTCTCTCTCTCTCTCTCTCTCTCTCTCTCTCACTCATTCACTCTCGCACGCCATCATCCAAATCAAAATTAAAGTTTTAAAAATGGTAAAATTGGCAAAAATGATGGAATCTTCACCTCACTCACCTTTTTTCATCTTTTTTCCTGCAAATCAAATTAACAAATGGCAGATCTGAAGTGTTTTGGTTGAACAGGTGAACATTATGGCTTTGTGAAACATATTCAAATCATGTATTATAGTTAATGGCATATTAATGGGGGAAAAATCTGAACTTGACAATAAAAGGCACCCATTTCTTGATTAGGCCTGATTTCTTTGAAATTAGTTTTCTTTTTCAAGCCGGCTCCTACTATCTCAAAGAGTGGCAGGCAGATCGGCTTCTATTTATATGGAAGTCACCATTTAATTCATACTTTGAGATCTCAGCTGTTTGCTTAACATGTCATTACGTTTGTATATCTGGAGGAAAAGCTTTAGTAATCTTCACTCTGTGGCAAAATTTGATTAATCGCTGAATATAACAGGATATCAATTTCATCCATGAATGCTTTTTTTCTTTGTAACAAGCTGGGACCCTTTCTTTTATTTAGGAGTAAGTGCTTTAGGCTTCTTTAGTCTTTTCTGGATGTAAATCCAAATTTATTCAATTGATTTCTTGCAGTTCTGTCACTTACATTTACTCCTGTTTCTGCCAATATTGCTTTGAGTTTTCTTTCCTGGTGACTTGGCAACTTCAGCGGTCTACCTGTAAGTTGCTTATTTCCTTTATAATCTTCCCATTTCATTTATCCTGCACCAAAACACACAGCTGATAGTAAACAACTAGCATATTTTGCCATGATCCATGATGAATATTCTTCTTGAAGGAGTTTTATAGTTCTTTTCATTGTTAAAATGAACTTCAATTAATAATAAAAAAATATCCAAGTCTAACAGCTGCTTAAGGTGTCCAGACTCTCTTTAACTGCAGACTATTTACGTGTTTAGACTTGCTTTAGAAATGCAACTCCAAGGCAGTTCTATTATGATTTCAGCATTTGTATGGCTAATTGGAAAAACATATATGGCATTAATTAGAATGATTTCATTTATTTGAGATGTGTTACAAAGTTAGAATTTCAGCTATTGAAAACACATAGACATATCTGCGATTTGATTATTTACAATAAAACCATTGCTAGTAAAGCACTGGATGGATGGACTTCCTCTGAATGTATTGGTCCATCTTTTTTAGGCACACTCAACAAAACACTTACAAGCATCCCCCCTCAGTTGAAATCAAAGCAAACGTCTTAGAGCAGAATACCACAGATTTTCACATTCTGTAGAAATAAAATCATTCCGAGGTATTATTTGTGAGATCACATCTCTCTAGAAAATGACTCGGAATTGTTCACAGTGGTTGTGATGGGGAAAAAATTGTGGTGTCCTAGTGGTTAGGGAGTTTGGCCCTGGATCAGAAGATTGTGGGTTCGATTCCCTCACCAGTAGGTTGCCCTGAGGTACCCTTGAGCAAGGTACCATCCCTGTCACTGCTCCCTGGGCGCTTTCAATAGCTGCCCCCTGCTGCACACGTGTGTGTATGGGCAAAACGCAGAGGCTGAAATTCGTTGTGTTGTGCTGTGCTGCGTTTCACAATGACAAAGGTAGTCACTTTCACTTTATAGATGCCATGCCTAGTGCCTTGTTTTATGCTAAAAATAATAAATGAAAAAAAAAATTGTAACACCAAGTTAAGAAACTTAGAATTTTTTTTCTATGAAATTGCAACCCCTGGTTCCTGTCACTACCACTGTAAAGAAATCAGAGTCAGTTTCTCTATAATACTCCAAAAAAAATAAATTTCTTCTGTAACATACAGTTCACATATTCATTAACCATGCTAACAGTGCCATGTTATGTAAATGTCATTTGAGCAGAAGAAGCTACCTGTTAAAAGATGACTCAACAACGCAGCTGGGCCTAAGTCAAGAATTTACTGATGAATACATACAGGCTGCGAGAATTTGTGTCATTCACATGGTCATTTCCGAGCTGAAGTTGCAAGAGCTGTTAGCACTCTCGTTTGAGGGAGTATAAACCTGAGAGAGTATAAAGCCACAGAGTTATACGATGCTTTTATTGGTGCAATAAAAAGCATAGCGTTGGAAAACTGGAGCACAGGACACTGTGTTTGCCTGACAGAAGAGAGGAGCTATTTCTGCATTCCTCCAGTTCGTTTCCATGGGGAAATTGAGTCTATTTTTCACATTTTCACATGTCCTCCCCTTAGATATGCAGTCAGTAACCTATTTCAGGGCAGATCTTTTCAAGATTGGTGACCTTTAGTGTGGAAAAAAAAAGAAACATGGGTCTCAGCAAATCCAAAGACAGGCAACTCTCACACAAAAACTGGTGATATGTCACAAAAACCTGCATTAGCATTTTGCATGACCGGTATGGCAAGTTTAGGCCTTGAGGAGGGTGCCACACCCTATTGCAGGTAAGGCAACTGGATAAAGTGAGAATCACTGAAGTATTCCATTGCTTGAGCTAAAAGTGAGAGTCGGTGCTGAGACAAACATCTTTGTCTTTGTAAGTACATTCTACTCAATCTGAGGTGTGTGTGTGTACGTGCGTGCGTCTGCATGTCTGTGTGTATGGGGGGATGGGTGCCATTTGTTATTCTGGCTGCCCTTTTCCAACTCCACCCCCTGTTGCTGATAGCGTTAAAGAATTGTAGGGTTTCTTCTTTACCATCAGGTTTCCTCAGTGACTGTTGGACTGAAAAATAATGTAGTAAATCATCCAAGGCATGTTAAATGCATGTGTGGAGTCTACTTTTGTAGTTATACAGTGGAGCTATACGGCCAACATTTAGGTAACAAGTGACACTAGAAGTCATTCAGTAGCACCTGTCAAAAAGTGAACAGTCGGTATCATAAAAATGATCCCTACAAGAGAAGGGATATGTGTTACCTTGAGAAGGGTCATAATGTGATGGCTAAATGGCCTTGTCAGATCATCTCTAAACTGGCAGCACATATCTGGTGTCATTAATGATGAATACTTTCCAAAAGCGATTCAAGGAAGGACAACCATGTAGCCCGTCTTAGTGTAACGGGTGCCCAAGAGTGACTTGAAGAAGAAGAACAAAATGCAATTTAAGCACTGAAGTGAACCTTAAACCACAGCTTGTTTATTAATTTAATATAATTCAATGAAACACTAGACAGACGGGTTGTTATGTGAACAGGACTTGTATTATTTGATTTACACACACTGTTCCCTCTATCTGTTGATTTTTAGCCTTTTATAGCACATTTTGTATCTGATCGGTTTTTAATGCAAAGTTATTCAATCATGACAGAGCAGGGGTGCAGGTATCACAATCCAGCGTTCAAAGAAGACTTCAAGAGAGAGAAATGGAGGCTGTACAACCAGATGCAAACACCTCTTCAGGGGTGAAAAGAGGAATCAGAACCAGAACCTCATCAGCCCTTTTGTGATGAGTGACAGCACCATCAACTGCATCAGCAATCTGGTCTTGCCTACTTAACTCTTACAGTGTTTGATAACATTTGTAAAAAGTGACATGTATGGTGTAAGTAATCACTCTGTTCTTCCATAAGATATTATAAAGTTTTTTGATGATGGGGATGAAGAGCACTGTCTCAACATCTGCCAGTACTGTCCCTAGGGTTAATCCCACATCACATCTGGTGACTGAGAAGGGAAAGTGACAACTTGTCATTGTGAGCACACAGCACAGCACAATGAAATGCCTCCTTTGCATTTAACCCATACACACCATGCAGCAGGGGGCAGCTATTTAAAGCGCCCAGGGAGCAGTGATGGGGAAGGTGCCTTGCTCAGGGCAACCTACTGGTCTGGGATTCACACTCCCTAACCACTAGGCCACCGCTGCTCCAGCCTCTGTATTTGACCAATAGGCCACCGCTACCCCTGCATAATACCATGGCGTATCATTTATTATAATTTTCATACTTATTAGACTGTTCAGTGGCTCCTCGTGCCTCGCATGTGGGGACAATGTCATTATGGAAGAGGCGAATGCCCTAAGGAAAAAGAAAAATGCAGTCAATCAGAATATCCCCATTCTGATTTGAATTAACTGCTCTAAGGGTGCAGCCCTGTGTGCGCTGGGTTGGACACCAGCACTCCCCCGCGACCCCGTTTGGGACAAACGGCAGATAATGGAATGGATGCTCTAAGGGTACAAGTGAACCTAAGCCATGCCCGTGAAGATCTGATCTCTCAATTCATAATCATCCTTTCATATCAAATCCAAATGTCTTTAATGCATAGCAACAGCAAACAACAAACTTCCAATACTTTTGAAGAAGACTGTAAATTCACAATGCAACATGAATCAAATGATAGTCTGCATGCAGTTAGTCTTGCAGCTGCAATTGTGTACCTAAACCATGCCTGTAAATAACCCCCACAGCATAACAGAAACGGGGTACACTTCCCTATCCATTCACCCCCATTGTTGTTACACAACTGTGTCCTGTTTGATCGATAATTTATACTATAAATATCTCTTGATATCAACTCTCAGTTTCACCTGTGAATACTGCATTTGGTGTTAAAATGGGAAAACATATAACAGAGCTGTCCATGTGGGGGAGAACATGCCATTTTGAAGCTGGGGAAAATGGGAAAACATAGCATTTTTCAGCCTTAAGCATAGCTAGTAAAAGTATTTGGAATGGCATGAAAAAGAAGGAAACTACTGGTGTGCTGAGCAACAGATTGAACTGGTTGATCAAGGAAGAAGACAACAAAAACTGATGACTGACAAACTGAGAACAGTAAAGACAAACACAACAATCAATGACATTATCAAAACCCTCCATTGGGCAGGGGAGATAGGTACCACAGTCCACTCTTTGAAAAAAAAAAAACTGAAAGCAGAAATATAGAAAGGTGCACAGCAGGAAAACTAATCCGGGGTGGCGGTGGTCTAGTGGTAGGGTACTTGCCTATGGACCTATAGCTCAAAGAGGTCGAATCCCACCTCTGACACTACCACCACTGGGTCCCTGAGCAAGACCCTTAACCCTGAATTGCTCCAGGGACTGTCCCTCTGGAAGTCGCTCTGGATAAGAGCATCTGCTAAATGCTGTAAATGTAAATGTAATGTGGAAAAACTAACAAAAAAAAGTATAGAGATGAGCCACAAAGTTTCTGGAACAGGCCAAGTTCATCACCAGATCTTAACCAATTTGAACATCTTGAGGAGCAGACTGATGGTCAAATTTAAATGCTGTCTTCCATGTATTGTATGAAATCTAATGCCTCCTTTCATCTTTTGATATTAAATCCTACTGTCTTTACTGTACTGTAAAAAAAAGTTTTAAAAAAGTGGGCTTGCTGTTCCAGTACTTATAAGGGGAATGTAAATTCATAACTCATCGCTAAATAAGTGATAGTCAACATGCAGTTTTTTTTTTTCCAATTTAGAAAACAATTTAGACTATTAGGCTATTATAATGTTTGCAGCGACATTAGACTTGCAGCTGTGATTCAAAACTTAAGACGAAAAATCTAATCACCGAGCATGTCCTAGTTGATTGTTTTTTACAGCTGAGATATGTATGAAATTTGTTTACATTAGATTTTTGGACCTATTTGTTTGAGAAGATGAGAATTTTGTCATTAAAATGCCAACCAGAGTGGAGAGCACATACTCACCAAAGCCGCAGATCCCTACTTAGGTTAGTGATAAAAGTCTGGTCTGGTCTCTGAAAGTCTACAGGGTTCCGGTCACCCATCTATGCATTTCTAAGCATTAGCTTGACCAGTGTGGAGAAGGACTAAAGGCAGGCAGAAGAAAGGAAGGATCATGTATGTGCGTATGAGAGTAGAAATGTTAATATGCTTAGATCTTGAACTATTAACGATACTAGAATTTTTTCTGTCTCTATTTGTTCCTGTCATTTCCAAGGTGTCCATATTGTTCTCAGTAAACTGGACTGATCAGAGGTAGATTTGTTGTTTCTGGGACCCTAATCACCAACATTTTAAATAAACAGAAGAAAAAAATATTACTAGTAATAACACATCAGCCTGTAACTGTAACAATATTGGGCACAAAAGTATTAGTCTCTCATATATACCCTGTTCAACGTGAGGCTTTAACTCTGTTTATTATGAGTAATGAACATTTTAAATGTTAAAGTTCTGGTAACAGAACATGTGGTATCCCATTGTTACCATGTAGCTTAAATGGGCTGGTGTTCAATTAGAGTAGAGTAGAGTAGAGTAATCTTTTATTATCCCACGAATGGGAAATTTGGGCGTTACAGGGCTCTTATAAAGATGACAGAAAGAATCTAGAAAGATAGTTGTACAGAAAAATAAGAAAAAATACAGAAAAAATATAAAGAACGAGGAACAAGTACGAGCAAGAGCTATAAATAATAAATAATGTATCTATCTATCTATATCTATATCTATAATAATAATATATCATAATATATAATAATATATAATATAATATATAGTAATATATAATAATAAACCAGTGATAATCAATATGTAATGCTATGATGTGGAATTGTGGAATCTTATTGCTGCAGGTAAGAATGACCTGCGGTAGCGTTCCTTCTTACACTGCGGGTGTAAAAGTCTGCTGCTGAACGAGCTAATTCACTGATTTAAAAGATTTGTCTGGAATGGTAGTCAGCTGTTTGGCCTTGAGGGGCAATTTGCTCCCCTGTCTGGAGGTGAGGACCATAATAGACCTGAAAGGTATGCGGATGGTCTATGGACAAACCCATGATAAGAATGTTTGGATAGGGTTGTGCTTGTGTGACTATTTAAACCTGTTAATAAGTGAAACGTATCTTGTATATTTATGAACTGTGAAGTCAGCAACTTTACTCTGTGTGCCCACATCAGTAGATGCAGTTTATAAAAGCTGTTTGGTGCTTGGTGCCCACTTTGACCTCAAAATTCATTTTAAAATGTAACTGAAGTGAAAGTGACAACATGTCATTGTGAGCACTGTACCGTACACCACGTACAGCAGGGTTCAACCATACATCCAGCACCCAGGGAGCAGGTTCAAGGACGGTATCTTGCTCAAGGGTAACTCAGGGCAACCTACTGGTCCAGGATTCAAACCCACGACCTTCTAATCCTGGGGCCTAGTCCCTAAACACTAGGCCACAATATTTAACAGAGCTTTTTAACTGAAATGACTCAGATTTTTCTCCACATTGCCTCAAAACCTAAGCAGTATATTGCAGGAAGTTCATCAATTTTTTACAGTTGATCTACAGCATGAGTTGTGAACCAAAAGGTAATGATGAATATTTGTCCGCCAGGATTCACATCAACACAATGAAAAGAGAAATGAAGATTGAGAAGAGCTGCATACATAAAAATAATCTTTTGATGCATTTAAGGGCATTTTTGAAAGGTTAATGAAATCCATAAAATATGAATCCAAAATCTTAACTTTTGATATAATTAAAAGAACAACAAAAAAGGGTCTTTAAGAATTTGGTCTTCCACTGCCAAATATAAACCAGTGTACACCACTGCCACCTAGTGCATCTTTGTGCTAAAACTGGTAGGCACTGTTTTGCCATACGGTTTAAAACCCATCTAATATTGTGTAAAGTTCCCTGGTGCCCACAAAATAGCTCTGTCCCGATGCAGCATGTACTTCAAAAGAGCACTGCAAATGTGTTCAAGAATTTGACACGAAGACATCAATAGCAGAGCATTTTAGTTGGGAGGTGGAGTCTCCGTTGGTCAGGCTGATTTGTCCAGCATGTCCTCAAATTGAGATCTGGAGACCAAGTCAACACATAGACTCTTCATCATGCTCCTCAAATGTTCCTGAACAATCTTTGCAGAGTAGCAGAGCAGATTCCATTGTCATTAGAGAATGTTGTTGCTCTGTAGGAGTGTATAGTTTGTGTTTTTTTTACATTAAAAAGTGAAACCTTTGGGGCAAGAAGCATTGATTGCATTTTGAAATATGATGATGGGATTTTCTGAAAAAATACAACCTGCTTATTTATTATAGCTATTCATAAATATACAGTGGTGGCCCAGTGGTTAGGCGCTTGCCCTTATGAACGAAGGGTCAGGGTTTAAGTCCAGGAACAGTAGCCTATCCTGAGGTGCACCATTCAGCAAGGTACCATCCCCAACACTGTTCCCTGCTGTTGCAATGCTGTGTTTGGACTGGTTAAATCCCAGGACAGCATGTCATTATTTAATCATATGTGAAAGTGACTATTCTTCTCATTGTGAGAACACAGCACAGCACACAGTGAACCACAACGAAATTGGACTTACGCATTTAACCCCTGCACACAAACCAGTGTCAGGAGCAGTGACAGGGTTTTTTTGTATGTATGTATGTCTACATATTTATTTATTTGTAAGTAAATATTTATTTATTTATTATTTAAGTAAGTAAATAAATAAAAAGTATTTATATAGACTACACGTGTGTGTTAAGGAGATTCACATTTCTACCAATGGGAGACGGATTTCATGGTGACGTCACATATAAATAACCTGTGGTCGGCCAAACGGAACTGTTTGCAGAAACATGGGAAAGCTGGCTGTGCTGTCTGTCTGCGTTGTAGCTCTGGCAGTTCTGGTCGGGGAGCGACTTATTGCACTGAGGTAGGTTATTTTTGAAGCCAGGTGACTCTTGTCCGGAGTGATCAGTGTTGGTGAGCTGAACCTGGTGGTGAGGTCCTGTGTATGAGGCTGGACAGCAGGCTGTGTGGAGACCCTCTGCACTTTGACCCTGACAGCAGGCAGGGCTGTGTTGAGACTTATTCAGTGCATAATGACATGTTTATGTCCTGACTGCAATATAAATGCTTTGCAATGTTATGGTTGGAGGTAGGGTTGTATAATGCTTGTTTTTAATTTGTCAATATACATTTCTGTAATATGCAAATCATGAAAAGATCAAGATAGAGACCAAGGTCAAAGTTCCTTATTTATCCTCAGCAGCGGTGTACGAGTGCAGTGTGAGGTTAAATGACCTTTTCCCTTGGAGCTCAATCCAACATGAAAAAGTATGAAAAAAAAAAATTACAGCATGCACCAATGTATGACAGAGTACAAGAGAACTTTGTTTGCAAGTGCAGTTCATTTAAAATGCTGAAACACCCCTTATAACTTCAGTGTCAACAGCACGCACTACACCCCTGTAAGCTGAATAATATATGTAAATGTGTTGGTGTTGTGACATCATAAAAACTGGGATCTTTTTTGCAGCTTAGTTTCTGTCTATGGCCATATGGTTGAGGGAGTGAAACAATATTTGCATACGTCAAACCTTTTAAATTCCAGAAATGTGAAGATCTTGACCTTTTTATATTTTACAATGCCCAGCAATCACAGTATGTAGTCGTAAAACTGCAGTACTGATATTTTGTCCAAAGTGAGCATAATTCAGGTGTTGGGACCTGAAATTTGAGGGCATTTATGTCTTAATAAATCATTGAAACAAGTTAACAAACTTTCAAACTAATTATTTTAATTTCTTACGCAGCCATGATGTGGCCAAATAGTCCACATTATCTTTGGCCTCCCAAAGGCTATATAAGAGGCACAGACAGAACATTTTATTTATTTATTTATTTTTTCTCTGCAGACGTGTGACACTAGCTTTCAGAGAACTCACCCAGAAGCACCTTCCCAACTGTGAGCTGGTCAAGGGAATAGGTAAGCCAAGACATCAGTCAAAGATGAAAGTTTGTCTAATGCAGTTCATTGCATATAAATGATTGTTAATTTACTGCAAATCTTTCAGATGAACCAATAATTCAGTTTTTACTTGAATGTGCACTTAAGTATATGTAAAACACTTGTCTTTAAAAGAACATATGATCGAATCAAACAGAATAGAACTGGGGAAATGTAAAAAAAAAAGAGAATAAAAATTTATATTTAAATGATAAAGAATAAGTTTTAAAGGAGAGAAAACTACATTATTCATTGAACACTGTATATGAAGAATAAGAGCAGCTGATGCATGTGGCAGCAAGTCTAGTACTTATGCAGAGGCAAACTGTGTGTGTGATGTGCAGGTGGTGTTTGTCCTCATGTAGCGACATAGCTATGGGTAGCGATGTTTAAATTAAAATAGAAAATTCAAATGTGCAGCAGCTCCACTAACTGATAGGACTCCTTTGAAAAAATATTTTGAAGGTCTGAAGGAAAATGTAAAGAACTGAAAATGGTTCTTTCATTTAGAAAACTAAATGAGTTAACGTATTTAGGTTTTAAAATAAGTAATGTACAGATCATCCCAACCTCTGCTTTTCACCCATACATGCATGCAGAAGGGGGCAGCTATATCCAGCACCTGGGGAGCAGTGATGGGGATGTTACCTTGGTCAAAGGTACATCACGGCAACCTACTGGTCTGGGATTTGAACCCAAGACCTTAAGATCCTGGGGCCTAGTTCCTAACCACTAGGCCACCGCTGCTTGGTTGGTGACATAGTACATAGTAATTCAGTATTCCATAGGAGAATTCAATACCAGTGAGTTGAATGAATACTAATAACAGTAAGACTGTGGTAAATTTGCTGAAATGAAAATATTCTTAAATCACCACGTTTTTATTTAGCTATATTGGATAGATTATCCAGGGAGAAATCAAAAACTGTCAAAAGGCGGTATCTCAGGTACTAGACTGTGTTTCCATAACCATCTTGTGTAAATATCATGACATTTCAGGTAATATTACAGGTACTAACAGCTTAAGAACACTTCTGGGTCCTCTTCTCTTGGCTTTACAAAACAATGCTGTTACGTTTCTCTGGAATGCTCCATTTTAGATCATACTCATCTGAACAACTGTGTCTAAACCTTAGTTACTCTGTGCTCAGTTACACAGAACATTTGAAAATATGCACCCTTGCTATTACAAGAATGTTGACAACAAGAATGTATGCTGTTTGTGTGTACAGTAGTACCTTGACTAACGTGTCCCAACTAATGAGTTTTTCGAGACATGAGACGTCTCTCAGCCGTTTGTTTGCTTTGAGTTGAGAGCTGAAATTTGGGTTACGAGCCATCTTCAGAGACCTACTGCTAGATGGCGCAGTGAACAACATCCTCCCAGCATAAAAATAAAATTAGCAACTGGTGCACTAAAGGGGCAACAATGAGTCGACCCCAAAGACAGGAATGGTTTTGCAGGTGGAGACCATAGACGTTTTTGCCCTCCTCATCTTTTTCTGACTGCTTTTCAGTAGTTTTGCATTTGACTAGGGTCAGTGTCCCTACTGGTAGCATGAGGCGATACCTGGACCCTACAGAGGTTGCACAGACAGTTCAACTGCACCAAGATGGCACATCAGTATGTGCCAGAAGTTTTGCTGTCTCCTAGCACAGTCTCAAGAGCATGGAGGAGATTTCAGGACACAGGCAGTTACTCTAGGAGAGCTGGACAGGGCCGTCGTAGGTCCTTAACCCATTAGCAGGACCAGTATCTGCTCCTTTGTGCTAGGAGGAACAGGATGAGTACTGCCAGAGCTCTACAAACTGACCTCCAGCGGGTCACTGGCATGAATGTTTCTGACCAAACCATTAGAAACAGACTTCATGAGGGTGGCCGGAGGGCCCGTCGTTCCTCTAGTGGGCTGTGTGCTCACTGCCCAGCACCATGGAGCTCGACTAGCATTTGCCACAGAACACCAGAATTGTCAGGTCCGGCACTGGCGCCCTGTGCTGTTCACAGATGAGAGCAGGTTCACTCTGAGCTCATGTGATGGATGTGAAAGGGTCTGGAGAATCCACGGTGAATGTTATGCTGCCTGTGACATTGTTCAGCATGATTGGTTTGGTGGTGGATCAGTGTTGGTCTGGGGAGACATGTCCATGGCATATCCATTTTCATCAATTTATGTGGCATTGTTTTGAAAACACATTACCCATTCTATATCAGTATGGATATCCAGCATAATTATTTTTTTCCAATTGAGATCTGATGTGTTTTCAAAGTTTTCCTTTATTTTTTTTTAGGTGTGTGTGTGTGTGTGTTAATTAATTATACATAGCCTATAATTTATTTTTATATATATATATATATATATATATATATATATATATATATATATATATATTATAGGCTGTGAATCTGAATGAATTTGTGACTCAGTTATGTGATAGCTATTAATTGGCCTGAAATATTTGACCAAATATTTCCCCGGGCGCTTTCAATAGCTGCCCACTTCTGCACAGTGTTTGAGTGTGCATGGGTTAAATGCAGAGGTCCAATTTCGTTGTGGTTCACTGTCTGTGAACTGGCTGTGCTGTGACCTCGCAATGCCAAGGGTTGTCACGTTCACTTTCAGAAAACAACATGCTTTTACAAAACGTGAATTCTTGGAAAATAAACCCTGACAGCACATTGTAGTACTTGAATCAGCCAAGATCAATCAGCATCCAAAAGTTAATGAATAAGAGTCAGTTTTACTTAACCCTATGCTTAACCCTTAACCTTAAAATTATGAGATTGTAAAAAGTAGATAATTAGTGCATTACATCTTTGTTCTTAAACAGAGACTGGAGCTGAGGATCTCACCATACTTGAAGACTCACCTTCATGAGCACTGTATGTTACCCTAAATTATAAGCATGCTCTTCTATAGGTTTACAATATAAGAACACAAAAACCTTTGAAGCCCTAAATTTAAATAAATGAAGCAGCCCTCAAAACTTACAAATGGTCTGGCCAGTTCGTCTGGGCATGACATCTGGTTTTTGTCAAAGTCACTTAAATCATCATATATATTGCAGACCTTGACAATTATTTTAAGTGAATCTTTTTCTTTGAATGTTTTTGCCCTTCATATTGCTTGTTGTCCCAAACACATACAACTTTCTCATGCATGCCTATTTTGAAATTTTATGCATTTCAAATTCAAAAAACAGGGTTTGAAATATCCAGGCATGCCACACAATCCAAATGCCGTTGGAAAAATCCTTGTCCTAAATATGCACTCTGGAGGGACTCCCATAGAGCTTCCCATCAATGGAGATTTTGACACAGGATCTTTTAACCCACATGGGATCAGCATTTATACAGATGAGAAATGTAAAATTCATGTTTTCTTAATGAACACCAGCCACTGCCTTGATCATCACTTTTTATGTTAAACAGGCCTTTTTTGTCACTCTGTCTTTATGACTAAAATATGTAAATGATCTGATTGGCTGCCCTATATTGCTTCAGGCTAAAGGTTGCCTGATAACCTCAGTATAAGTAGGCAGGACTAAACTGCCGTAGGCTGTGAAGGCAAATTTATGTAAATGCATTGGAAAATTCAAAAAGGGGCTGTTTTGCAGTTTAATTTCCAGTTATGGAATAGGGAATGAAATTAATACCTTTTAAATTGTTACACTCTATTTTCTGTGATTATTGGCCCTTTAAAACTGTTCTTTAATTTTTTACAGGTTTCAGATATTTATTTGTTGTGAATCACCCCCATGGCAAAAGCCAAGTTGAGATTTTTCAATTTTTTGAAGAGGAAAATACTCTATTGCACATGAAGACTATAAAACATGAACTGCTGCATAAGTATGTCTTATTTGAAAGGGTTTTCTAATATTTGCTATACCAGTGGTCCGCAAAGCGGCAGTGGCGGTCTAGTGGTTTAGGAAGTTGGCTTCAGGATCAGAAGGTCATGGGTTCAAGGTACCCTTGAGCAAGGTCCCCGGGTACTTTCAATAGCTGCCCCCTGCTGCACGTGTTTGTATGTATGGCTAAAAAGCAGAGGTGTCATTTCGTTGTGGTTCACTATGTGCTGTGCTGTGTATTCACAATGACAAGAATAGTCACTTCACAAGAGAACTCTTTTGTCTTGTTGATTTTTATCATTTATTTATTGGACTTTAATGGCTTAGCATTTATTTGTTTATAGCAGTTGGAATGTTTTAAAAATCCTGTTCTGAGTGTTTCACTGCTGTTTTCAGGAAAAACCATTTATCATAGCTTGCAATTCATATCTTAAGCTAGACTTCTTCATCCTGGCTAATATCATGCTGATTTTTCTCTGCAATGGTTATAATAAGAAATACCAAGTGTCGCGTATTCAAAGAATTGGGAATCGTGATAGAATATGAAAGTGGAAAAAAAAAGTGAAAGTGACAAGCCTTGTCATTGTGAAACGCAGCACTGCACAACACAACAAATTTCACCCAGTTTCACCCATACACACACGTGCAGCAGGGGGCAGCTATTGAAAGCACCCGGGGAGCAGTGACGGGAACGGGTACCCCAGGTCAGCCTACTGATGAGGGAATCAAACCCACAATCTTCCGAACCAGGGCAACTCCCTATCCACTAGGCCACCGCTGCCCTGTGTAAAATATACTATATGTTTATTATATTACTCTTTAATATATTATTATTAAATTGCCTAGAATACCCATGTGTATATGCTTGCAGACCACTGCACCATGCATATTTTTGACAAACTTGCAAAAAAAGGGAAGAGTTCTGAAAGATGTCCTTTTCTATTTCTGAACTTCATTTTGACAGCATTAATGACATTGTAGCAGTGGGAGTCGAGAGCTTCTATGCCACTAATGACCATTACTTCACTACTGACACACTGAAGTTAATGGAGGTCCTATTTTCTTTAGCCTGGTGTGATGTTGTATACTATAGCCCTGATGGGGTTAAGTCTGTGGCTGGAGGATTTTCTTCCACAAACGGCATCAATATCTCCCCTGACAAAAGGCAAGTTTTAGAGAAACCTTTTTTAGTATTATTTAGTTTTATACAGAGCCGGTTCAAGATATCAGCTATCTGGTATAATGTGTTTTCCCCTGGAAAATCCAAAACAAGAACTGACTAAAACAGGAACCAGCAGAACATCTAGTTCCATTTCATTTCTCTACTACTTGAACGACAAATGGAACCTAGCCAACTAATCTGGCCATGTATGTAAATGACTTGCAAGTTAATGTAAATGTAAACAGTTACAAAAAGTGAACTGAACCTCAACTGAGTGAAAACTTCCTAATGGGTCACCCCCTGTTTATTTATAGGACACAATACATGCTAAACTGTTAGATTTAAAGATTGGGCTCTAGAACAATAGGGTGAAGGAGAAAATAACAAATTTCACTCTTTAGAAACATGGTAAAAATGAGATCATATTCTGGGGTTTTGAAATATGAATAAAACACTTGAAGAAAATTGATTGACCCCCCCCCCCTCCCCTTCCCTTTTGATCAGATATTTGTATGTGTCAGATATTTTGGATCACAGGATTGCTGTTCTTGAGATCCAGAAGGACAATGAACTATCCCATGTAAAGGTATGCATAAAGCTATGAAGTTTTAATGATTTCTCTAATATCTGCTGCTTTATACAGATGCATTGAGCTTGTAAACAGTAGTGTCCGTAGTTGGAACAAAACCTTGCATCTACATTACGTTGAATTTTAGGTGAAAATATGTACAAACCATATTCAGAGAACAAAAAAAAATTCTATTTAATTGACATTTTTGTGGATCAAAACAACAGACAAAAGCAATTTGTTAAACATGCTGGTTAAGTTATACTATAACTAATTATACTAAAATGCAATTTTTAATTTTGTTCCCAGTCGAGAATCTGTATTCATGTTTACAAAAATCAACAACACTGTATTTTGGGTTGGGGAAAAGTTAACTTTTACGCATAACTGTCTAGGACGTTGATGTGGGCTCTCTCTGCGATAACATTGAAGTGGACGGTAAAACTGGTGATTTGTGGATTGGTTGCCACCCAAACGGAATGAAATTCCTTCTCAGCGATACAAGTGATCCACCTGGCTCTGAGGTGTGTATGTGTGAGTTTGGGGAAGAAAAAAATAAGATCTAAAACCAGCAGAACATCTAGTTCCATTTTGTTTCTCTACTACTTGAAAGACAAATGGAACCTAGCCAACTAATCTGGCCATGTATGTAAATGACTTGTTGGTTAATGTAAGTGTAAACCGTTACAAAAACCCTAAACTGAGTGAAAATTTCCTAATGGGTCACCCCCTGTTTATTTATAGGACACAATACACACTAAACTGATGAATTTAAAGACTGGGCTTTGGAACAATAGGGTGAAGGAGAAAATGACAAATTTCACTCTTTGCCAAATTATTACTTTAACTTTAGAAATGTGGTAAAATGAGAAATTATTAGAATATTGGAAAAATATTGTTGTTTGTTCTAGAGGTGAGGTTTTTAATTGTGTGTCAGGTTGGATTTGGGCAGAAGTTTCCAAAAATTACTTTCCAACCTCACTGAAATACCCCTGGCTAATGCAATCATATAAAATAAAATGCAATAATGAAATGTACCCCATGTGTTTAAATTTTGTTACTAAGCCAGAGATTTTGCCAGAAATTGGAATGTAAGATGTAATTTACAGTCAATGGAATGCAAACATAGCATGCAGAAAACAGTGTTGAATTATATTTGTAGCCCATAATGTATTGCGAAACCTATGCTACTGTTTCAAAAATGTACATAAGTACTGTGCATAACTAAACAATACTATCACAATGAAGACTCCCTTCCAGACCTCTGCAACATATGTAAAATACTTTTCAGTCCAGATCCAACGGTTTGTCATATAGTGCACAATGCAAACTGAGTTTGCAACCCAAATAGTGCATAATTTGCTAAATAAAGGACTGTGCATGCATGAGTAATTCTCAAAAGTAAAAAAAAAAGTTATAAAAATTATGCAATATTTGGGTGCTGCAGTCAGTATTTGTTGAGAAATATTTCTAATGTGACTTTTTTGCATAAAACACAGCTATAATAAGATTCTTTGACACAATTTCAAATCCTAAAAATATTTTCATTACTTTATGACAAATGAAATAAAACAATGGCTAAAAAATGATTATAGCATATAGTGATGGCAAGTCAAGATCCTCCCAGCGGTCCATTGTTGCTCGACAACAATAAGACACCAAACTGAACTACATTTCTTAGCTGAGGATAATTTCTGACAAACACAAATATCATTAGCTGACTCATTAAAAAATTGTGTATGGTATTACACATTATGTTGTCCGTTATTAGATAAAAACAATAAGCCATTAAAGGTCATGGTTATCTGTCTTTTGCAGGTCATTCGCATTCAGAATATCCATTCTGAAAAGCCTGTGGTGTCAGTGGTTTATGCAGATGATGGAAGCGTGCTTATAGGATCTTCGGCAGCTGCGCCTTATAAAGACAAGCTTCTCATTGGAACCGTTTTCCACAAAGCTCTGTGCTGTGACCTTAAGTAGGACATCCACTCAAACACTGTCCTGTTTAGTGCAGTAAGGCAGCTGGTAAATATTGTGTGCCAGTCTTCTATAAATAAAGAGAAGATAAATGGAAGATAAGACTATTAAGAGTATTTTTCAAAATATTTTCATCACAGTTGCTAGAAAAATCTGTTATTTTGAGGACAGGAGCTTTCAAAACTAAGATCTAATTTTAACCAAGCACATAACATTACATTTGTAATTGTCATAGGGATAAATGTGGTTTTATGATACAGAAGACTGACACCTGTCAGCAGGTACCCAAAACCCATTCAGTAGATTAATTTTTTAATTTCCCCTTTTTTTTTTTTTTTTTTACCTGGGTAAGTGAACTTACTGATTTTTTTTAATCAAAGTTGACTTTAACTATTTTCCTATAGCTGAAAACCTAGCTAGTTTGCCAGACAGTGCTAGACACAGAGTACAAGGATCCTTACAGTGAATCACCGTCTGGTTGTGTGAAAAGCCTCCTTTACACTGAGCAACATGAGCTTTTGCATTTCCCCATTGGTTTGAAGTAAAATGAAAAATAAAGAGAAAATATTGCAATGAGAGCAATGTAGTAGTGATATTAATAACTAGTCTGCAAATTATGCCCTTATCAGCAAGCAACCCACTAGAGGGAGCCTGTGTTCCACTGAAAGTAGAATTCTGTCTATGTGACCCGTTTGCAGTTTTTGGGGGTTTAGGATATTGCTTGCTTGCTTGCTTGCTTGCTGTTGGCTATAAAGTAATTCCACTTTAAGATCTGCTATAGACAAGTTCCTGCTGTACATGGCAATCTGCACTACATGACTTCTCAGAAATCTAATAACTAACAACACTTAGCAGGTCTTTTGTTCACGTTAGTATTATCGCTATCATTTTTATATTTTTAAAATTTATATAAATGTGGTCAAAAACTTGCATAACATTGGTACGTTTAGATTGCTGTGGCGAAATATGCCCCACGGTCTTTGTGTACTGATAGAGTCGCCTCAGTTACAGTTACACTTTTCTGAAAACCGTATGACTTTAACTAATCAGTCCTAGAATATTATCCCAAAGACCTTTAGGGTTGACAATAGTTTAACAGTGGCTTTCACTATTGTCCCATAAATACCATTTTTGGCCATTGTTTCTTAGAATGGAAAAATCCATTTAACAGCACTATACATGTTTTGTTTTTTCCCTTATTTGATTCAGCAAAAAAGTAGAAATTATGCATTCAAATGTGCAAAACTGTTCTGTTGTGGATGTCTATTTTCAAACATATATTTTGACCAAGGGTGGCTAGATCTTTTGCATTTTGCATATGCCTATATTCAACACTGTGCCAAACCTTGTATGTCTTTTCTTAATTTTTGAACTAATGCAGGTAGAAATCAGAGCTCTACAAGATGCGTTATTGAGTGTTGTGAAACCTTTAATTATTCAGATTAATTACTTTTGTCAGATCTGGTTGATGCTTGAGTCATGTTATGTATTCCTTTTGTAGCAACACAACACTGAAGGATTACCATCAGAGCCTTTGCTGGAATTTAGGAAAAAAAAATTCTTCCAGAAAAATTGTTTGCTGACCGTGAAAAGCAACATATTCAATTGCTTTAGGGCTGCCACTATTATTTGTATGATTCACTGAATTTGGGACATTTTATTTGAAGGCTAAAGTAAAAATAATTGCATGGAAATATAAATAGTAGTGGTCACTTCTCACTGTGAGCAGACATAGACAGCTGATGTATTTGGGTCTTATAAGTCAAATCAGTTTTATGTATATAGCACTTTTTACAAAAGCTTTCAGAATCCGGCTACGAGCCCCAAGTGAGTAGAGGGAAACAGGCAAAAACTCCCTAAAACAGGAGGAAGAAACCTTGGGAGGAGCCAAGACTCAGAAGGGGAACCCATCCTCCCCTGTTCCATGACTGATAATAGTGAAAGAAAAGAAAGAGAAAGTGCATGAGGCACACCCTCAGTTTTGTATTCTTTGCTTTGTACATCGTTGAATTACAGAGAATCTACTGATAAAGCCTAAATTAATATTAATTGCTATTAACAGCTAAAAACTTGATCCTTGTGAAGACTCTTAAGCCCAGCTTGATACTAACCAGCTAATACCCAGTTTGTAAATGAAATTGCAAACTTATGATGCTTTAAGAATGTAAATATTAATCTATTTTTAGGTTAAGTAACTGGTCTTCATTGCGTTATCACAACGTTGCTAAATTGTGTCTTTTTTCAAGTATAAATTATAGTTTATACTTAATAGTAATAGTAAATTATATTGTGTCAGGGAATCAAACCCAGAATCTGTTTGCTATGAGGTGACGGGGCTTTACACTGTGCCATCATGCTGCCCAAGGATGCATTAAATTAGACTTTCATAATTCAGGCGTAAACCCACTGTGAGAAATGAATTCATGGTTGACTGGATAGAAACTACATGATGTAATGCAAAGGAGGTGAAGGAAGACGAGAATGATGAAAGGGTTATATATTAATATTTTAATTACAACATAAACATTACAAAAAGTTGCACCACATGTCTTTTGGAGTGTTCAACACAATTAATGCTAGTAACTGTGCAAATAAATGGCTTTTTCCCCTCTGACTAGAGAGATATTCTTGTTGTGAACAATAGCCATAAAGAACACACATTATGGGAAATTCTTTAAGAAAAAGAAACAAAACCTAAACCAACACACTGACTGTGAGAAGGTTCATGGCATTCAAACCACAGATGCTTCCAAGTCCCTTTTTCAAATCCTGTAGACATGGCAGGAAACGGTATCTTCACCTGCTGCTCTCTCCAGACCAGGGCTTCGTAGAAAATCTCCTACGGAACATAATTAGCCCACTCTCAAGTCTGCTGCTGGGTGTGTTGGGTGTAGTCATAAACAAAGTCATAATTACTTGGCTCTTTGGGGATAGGAGGAGGGACTTCAGGAATCTGAATGTTCTCGAGGTCCAAGAGACGGAGTTTTATCTCCATTGTGACGAGAGTGTCCATGTCTGATTTGGTCAGATCACTTGTCATCTCTTTTCCCAGAAGTGCGTTCAAGCCATCAGTCCAGATGCAGTACTTTTCGTAAGAAATGTGGAACATGATTAGAACATTAGAAATAAGAAATCTGAAGGAACAGTGGACAAACATCTCAAGAAATATTACTTTGCTAATGGGTCTTTTCAGCCTGATCTAATGGTACCTTTTAAATACTTAAATATATCATATGAATAAAACACCACAAAAACTCTTTGCCTGAAAAGTGTAGACAGTGGACAATAGTATTAAAGATAATTCCATGAGTAAACACTTGTGTGATTATATAAAACCTGAAAATACGACTATTACCAGCTAGAGACAGAGATTAATGTACTCCTCATACATTGTCATGTGTAACTCACAAGGCTGATAATATATTACTACAAATTATTTTCCTCTGGGAAAAAAAAAAAATAAAATAAAATAAAAAATATATAAAACTCTGCTTACCCCTTTAAAACCATAAACAAATTTAGTTTATTTTTTACATTTTTCAAACTTTTATGAGACACAGCTACACATTCCATATATTGCTTTCAGCTGACCCTAGGAAATGATTTAATCATTACGATGTAAATTCTGTGTAAATGTTGCCCTTAACATGTAAGTACATATCAAATGTTGCTGTTTTTAAAATGAAAAATCTTTTACAGTTTTTAAAATGTTGCTTGCAGACACTATTGAACAAGAATCCATTTCCAGAACTTCAGCATTAGAGTGTCTGGGAGTTGAAAATGCAATCATTTAGACAGGGATAATGTTTTTTTTTTTTAGGCTTATGGATTATCTATATATCTTTACATTTTTTTTTCCATTCTGAGTACAAAAACTCTTGTTATTATCTCAGACCTTGCCTTTTTCTTTTCTATAACATCAAGTAAAAGGTACTCTTTCCAAGCTTACTTCAATGGATGTAGACGTTCTTTATTTTTTAATTAACCACTTTAATTACATAAACATGAAATTATAAATGACCCAAACTGAAATGTTTTTAGTAGCATAAAGGTTACCTCATGCTTGTCAGGAGCGATGAAATTAAGATATTCATCTGACTCATAAAGAACAGAGAAAGCCAGCTCTGGCACCTCCTAGAAAGAAGTAGAGCAGTAATGAATTTATGTTCACAGCATCTTGGCTCAGCCCTCTCCTACTGTCCCCATTAGCACTTTTTTTTTTCAGGTGCAGGGCCACACCAGATGGCAGTCCTGTCACCATTGTATGAGCCCTGCAAAGTCACTCCCTGGGAGAGCAGATGGAGTTGGGAAGGTTTTGACAAGGTCAGTTAAGAAGTTCTACAGCAGCTTCAAGGCCTAAAGAAAGTATTGCTCATGGTAACTTGTGTCTGTAACAGGTCTGATCACAAAATGCTTTATTTATTCAAAGACATCTTCACATGGCCCTCTTAAATTCTGAACCATTCAGATATTTCAGTCCCAGTGCTGTGCATGTTTACCTTGTTCTGCTTTAGTGCTCCTTTCTCCTTCATATGAGGGCAGTCTTTTCCAGTTATCACTGCCTTTATATCTGCTACTGCTACTAAAGAAAGACATTGGGGGGGGTTTACTTACATTTGCATTACAACTCTCAGCCTGATGTTACAAACAATGACATCCTGCATCACAATTTGTTGAGTTGTTCAATAATTTTGAATAGACAAGCGATTCAGGACATGTGTGACATATGGTTGACTAAGAAAATGAAATGTTTTGGACAAAATCCAGGCTTCAAGATGACAGCGCTCTTCAAGATTGCTCATCCCTTTGTCTGTTTTTATAAAATAATCAGGAAACCCCTGGTCAAGGCTATTAGAGATTATTTGACCAACTGAATGCATAAGGCAACGGTGTGATATTGAGGCAAAAATAATTCAGAAACCATTTGCTATGCTGAAGATGCAAGCAAACTAATAATTTATTTGTTTTTATATTTTCCTTTTACTGGAGAATCTCCTTTCTGAATGCTGTGTAGATCAGGGCTAGGTTTATTAATGTAACAAAAATCTTTATCTATCTATCTATCACACACACACACACACACACACACTTATTAGTGTGCTAGCTAATAAGGGGCATGCTGATTTAATGCTAGCCAAAGCACAAACTACATTACTTTAATATAGCCAGATTGTGAAAATGTCATGAAATGGCAATATTTAGTTCTAGAAACACTTTTAAATTTTCTGATTTAAAAATGTATATAAAAATTTTAATTATTTCCAAACAAATTTCCAAATTGCTCAGATGAGGCCAAAATACTCACATTTCTCTTGTAGGGAATCATGGGGTATTTGTCCTTGTGAAAACTCCTCTACATCCCCATAGTGAAGTACTTTGTGGTTTGGAGACAAACGACAATACCAAAATTTATCTGAAGTGAAAGAGAAAAATTCAGCATACTGTCATATAACAGGTATGTTAACTAACTTGGGTGTGTAGTATCTGCATGCATTTACATTACATTTGTGGCAATTAGCAGACGCTCTTATCCAGATTATTCCATGTCCTAATTACAGGGACAGTCCCTCTGGAGCAATTCAGGGTTAAGGCTCTTGCTCAGGGACCCAGTGGTGGTAGTGCCAGAGGTGGGATTAAAACCTGGGACCTCTTGAGCCACAGGTCCATAGGCAAGTACCCTACCACTAGACCACCTCCAACCCAACCATGCATTGTGATTCAAATTCAAAAATAGAAAATCATTATGTTAGCTTGGTCAACTTGCTTTTCTTTCATTGCTTGTTATTATTCTTCGTTCTAAAACTGTAGATGCAACCACCATTATCTTCCCCACTAATTTATCCCTTGGTCTATCTTTGACAAAAATACCAAACTTGCTGTAGAGAGGTTTTAATTAATTGCCTTATACTTAAACTTTTCATTTTAATACTATACTTCTTCTTCTTTTTCTTTCGGCTGCTCCCATTTAGGAGTCGCCACAGCGGATCAACTGTCTCCATTTCTTCCTGTCTTTTGCATCTTCCTGCTTCAAACCGTCCACCTGCATGTCCTCTCTCACCACATCCATAAACCTCCTCTTTGGTCTTCCTCTTCTCCTCTTTCCCGGCAGCTCCATCTTCAACATCCTCCTTCCAATATAATCCTCGTCTCATTTGCACATGTCCAAACCAATGCAACCTTGCTTCTCTAACTTTGTCTCCAAGACGTCTAACCTGAGCTGTCCCTCTAATATACTCAATTCTAATCCTGTCCATCCTCGTCACACCCAACGAAAATCTCAGCATCTTTAACTCTGACACCTCCAGCTCCGCCTCCTGCCTTTTCGTCAGTACCACCGTCCCCAACCCATACAACATAGCTGGTCTCACTACTGTCCTGTAAACCTTCCCTTTTACTCTAGCTGGTACGCGTCTGTCACAAATCTCTCCAGCCACTCTTCTCCACCCATTCCAACCAGCCTGCACTCTCTTCTTCACCTCTCTTCCACACTTGCCATTACACTGAACTGTTGATCCCAAGTATTTAAACTCCTCCACCTTTGTTACCTCCACTCCCTGCATCCTAACCACGCCACTTTCCTCCCTTTCATTCACACTCATGTATTCTGTCTTTGCCCTACTCACTTTCATTCCTCTCCTCTCAAGAGCATATCTCCATTTCTCCAGGTTCTCCTCAAGCTGCTCCCTACTCTCACTACAGATCACAATATCATCAGCAAACATCATCGTCCACGGAGACTCCTGTCTAACCTCGTCCGTCAACCTGTCCATTACTACTGCAAACAAGAATGGGCTCAGTGCTGATCCTTGATGTAATCCAACATCTACCTTAAATGCATCCGTCACTCCCACTGCAGATCTCACCACTGTTACACTGTCATCATACATATCCTGAACTACTCTCACATACTTCTCTGTAACACCAGACTTCCTCATACGAAACCACAACTCCTCTCTAGGCACCCTGTCATATGCTTTCTCCAAATCCACAAAGGCACAATGCAGCTCCTTCTGACCTTCTCTGTACTTCTCCATCAACACCCTCAGAGCAAACATTGCATCTGTGGTGCACTTTCTCGGCATAAAACCATACTGCTGTTCACTGATCTTCACCTCTTTTCTTAACCGAGCTTCCACTACTCTTTCCCATAACTTCATGGTGTGGCTGATCAACTTTATCCCTCTATAGTTACTACAGCTCTGTGCATCACCCTTATTCTTGAAGATCGGTACCAGTACACTTCGTCTCCACTCCTCAGGCATCTTCTCACTTGCCAAGATTGTGTTAAACAATCTGGTCAGAAACTCAACTGCCATCTCCCCTAAACATCTCCATGCTTCCACTGGTATGTCATCCGGTCCAACAGCCTTTCCATTCTTCATCCTCTTCATCGCTGCCCTTACTTCCATCTTGTTTATTTGCTGCACTTCCTGGTTAACACTTCTCACATCATCCAGTCTTCTCTCTCTCATTTTCTTCATTCATCAGCTCCTCAAAGTATTCCTTCCATCTGCTCAACACGCTCTGTTCACCTGTGAGTACGTTACCATTTCTATCTTTAATTGCCCTGACCTGTAGCACATCTTTCCCAGATCTGTCTCTCTGTCTAGCCAATCGCTAAAGGTCCTTTTCTCCCTCCTTACTGTCCAGCCTCTCATACAATTCACCAAACACGTTATCTTTGGCCTTCACCACTGCTTTCTTCGCCCTGCGGTTCATCTCCATGTACACCTGTCTACTTTCTTCATCTCTCTGACTGTCCCATGTCTTCTTTGCCTCCCTCTTCTTTTGAATACACTCCTGGACTTCTTGGTTCCACCACCAGGTTTCCTTATCCTCTTTCTTCCTTCCAGATGTCACAACAAGTAAATTTCTAGCTGTCTGCCTTATCACTTCTGCAGTAGTTTCCCAGCAATCCGGTAGCTCTTCAACACCTCCCAGTGCCCGTGTTAACTCCTGCCTGAATTCCACCTTGCAGTCCTCCTCCTTCAGCTTCCACCACTTGATCCTCGACTCTGCCCTCACTTTCCTCCTCTTCTTGACCTCCAAGGTCATCCTACAGACCACCATCCTATGCTGTTTAGCTACACTCTCCCCTGTCACTACTTTGCAGTCTCTGATCTCTTTCAAACTGACCCTCCTGCAAAGAATATATTCCACCTGTGAGCATCTTCCTCCACTCTTATACGTCACCCTGTGCTCCTCCCTCTTCTTAAAACAAGTATTAACTACAGCCATTTCCATCCTTTTTGCAAAATCTACAACCATCTGACCTTCAGCATTCCTCTCCTTGACACCATGCCTACCCATCACCTCCTCATCACCTCTGTTCCCTTCATCAACATGACCATTAAAATCTGCACCAGTCATCACTCTCTCTCCCCTGGGTACACTCTCTATCACTTCATCTAACTCACTCCAGAATTTTTCCTTCTCTTTCATCTTACAACCAACTTGTGGAGCATAAGCGCTAACAACATTCATTATCACACCTTCAACTTCCAGCTTCAAACTCATCACCCTCCCTGACACCCTCTTCACTTCCAAAACACTCTCCACATACTCTTCCTTCAGGATAACACCTACTCCATTCCTCCTTCTATCCACACCATGGTAGAACAGTTTAAACCCCCCTCCAATACACCTGGCCTTACTACCCTTCCATCTAGTCTCTTGCATACACAAAATGTCAACCTTCCTTCTCTCCATCATATCAGCTAATTCTCTACCTTTACCAGTCATGCTGCCAACATTCAAAGTCCCTACTCTCACTTCCACTCTCCTCTCCTTCTTTCTCTCCTTCTCCCTCTGGACATGCTTTCCTCCTCTTCTTCTTCTTCTTTGGTCAACAGTAGTCCAATTTCCACCAGCACGCTGTAGGCTAACAGCACTGATGGCGGTCGTTGTTAACCCGGGCCTCGAACGATCCGGTATGGAATTCTGTATCGTTGTCCGCATATTGACTTGGCAAAGTTTTACACCAGATGCCCTTCCTGACGTAACCCTCCCCATTTACCCGGGCTTGGGACCGGCACGAAGAAATACACTGGCTTGTGCATCCCTAGTGGCTGGGTTTTTTAATACTATACTATATATGTTAATAAATAAATCATGCAGGTCTCCCATTTTCTTGAGTTAATTTCTGCTTGTTCCAAAACTAATGTTAACTTATTAATTTAACCTAACAGAATGGTGAAATCTGAGAACTAAAAGAAGGAAAGAATTATTCTGTTGAATGTAAATATGCTGGCTATTTAATTTAGCTCAAAAGCATCTATTTATAGGGGCAGTGGTGGCCTAGTGGTTAGGGAGTTGGCTACAGAATTGGAAGATTGTGGGCTCAAACCCTTGAGCAAGGTACCGTCACTGCTCCCTGGGTGCTTTCATAGCATGTGACTGCATTGCATATTCCCTCTATTCTCCCATAAAAAGGCACAGAGTTTTGTACACCTTGAGTGTTCAGCCTGTACCCTTGATGTTCAAAGCAAACGACTCAAGGCACATAAATATGTCATACTTATTGCATTTAACTATCTAATCCTTCCACCATATATTTCACACCTCTGTAATTCTATACAAACCAACTGGATTTGCTAATCATAACATTTTAAAGCGGCAGCTCCCAAATGCAGTGAAAAACTGAAGTGCTGACCCAAAGCACATGACTGCATTTCACATTGATTGTGCTCGTCTCTCTAAACCTGCTTTTCTTTATTTCACCATTCTGTCCTCCCTTGCTCTAAGTTGATCTGTTTTAAATTAAATTAAGATGTAAATCAATACAATTAGAGAAAGATATCAACAAGGACAATTACTTATTATGAATTATTTTACATTCAAACAATATCAAGCAAAATACTTTCTATTCTAGAAATACATCATAAGACACATTATTATATACCTTTATTATATCATCATGTGCCTATATAATGGAGCAAAGTCCCATTTTATACTCAACAAACCAACTCAAACTGACCAGAAACCCCAGAGACACAAGATGCACCCTGTCAGTGCTGGGAGCTCACCTTGTCTGCGTCGAGTGCTGATCTTTCTGAAGCAGGTACCTTCACACAGTCGGTTCAGTCTCTGCTGTTTGATCAGCTCGGCCACCTCCGGCTGAAGCTTCTCCCTCAACTCCCTGAAGTGCAGCCATAAATATTTGTGTGACCACAAAGAAGAATGTAAAGTCATATACTTAATATGGGAAACATTCTGGATTTCTTCTCGGGCTTGTATACAGTTAGAAAAACACAAGCACTTTATATAGTTGCTGTATTCCACTGCCGTCATTCCTAGCATTTCAGTTATGGTCCTCCATAAAATGTCATTTAGTCTCCAATTTTTAAAAGCTGTATGTTGCTTAACTTTTTGGACATGGCCCTAAGCAAGATAAGCTTTGTTGCAACAACTAAGTCAACTACAGGTGGGGCAGTGGTGGCTGGTCATGGGTTCAAATCCCAGAACAGTAAGTTGCCCTAATGTATATTCAGACTGTAAGATCTCATGGTCAGATTTATTAAACACTAAAAGAGGTGACCATGAACTTCATAGTATAATTACAGTTTTAAGGTTGAATGTTAATGGTTGAACTGTAAACTTTTTGGTAGAGCCATAAAAATCTTATAAATAAATGAGGTTTAACTAAATTTCAACATTTTTTGTAACATTTTTACTGTCAACTTTGGCAGTGTGTTTTTCCTGGGAGATCTGGTCTGTGTAGAAACAATTAAGGATTTCTACCCTCATAAATGTGGTTAGTCTAAAAGAGCAAAGACTTAACCAAAATATTTCATACACTTTGTGTATTGGTGAGGCAAACAGGAAAATCAAATACATTAAGATAGCATCCTTACTGCATTGGGCGCGATTTTGCCTCATCTTGGCTCATCATCTCTGCTTTCAGTAGAAGCGTTTTGTGTTTTGCTCTAGACACAAGGTTAAACCTCACTGTCACAGTCCAGATAAGATGTTTTTAAGGCGTCCCCATCTGCATAAAAAAATAAAAGCCATTAGCACGTTACATCAGATTTAGTTTTAGAAAGTGAGGGGACATAATGAAGTGAGAGCCTGGGTCGCTCGCAAAACACACAAACAAAAACTGGAGCTAGCTAATTAAATTAATAACTAAAAGCTACCATTAAAGTTAGCAAAGGCTAGTGCTAGGCACACCATTTAACTTTATATGATGAAAAACTATCATTACTGAAGTCGGTGTTGACAATAACCTGAATTTTCTTTCCTCCTCAGTAATGAGCCAAACATGGAGGATAACCTTCAGAGAAAGCCCAAGGATTTCTAGGGATTAAAGAAATACACATCTTGTCATTTTATTTCACTTTTATTCAACCATATGATCTATGAATTTAAACTGCAATCTCTGCAGTACTACACTTACTTCATTATCAACTTCAAGATATGCCACTTACTGCGAATACTAGTGCCATCCTAACCAGCTGGATGGATAACAGTAGCAGCTCCCTATACAGAAGGAATCACTCTGGAAATGCTACTTACAATATACATTTATGCTAATATATGATAAAACATTGATTGTGCTTTACAAGCTTTAGATGCCCATGTCTAATCTAGAATGGACTTAAAATTCTAATGTGCAGTGCTGTTAGATTTGCTCCAACACACCACCTGAATCCTGTAGGGGTGCTAGCAGTAATTCATTAATAAATAATTTAAGAGGCTTGCTTTTCCACGTTTTCTGAACGTGTTTTGAAATGAAAGGCCTAGCTCAAGTAATCATAGTTCAGCAGGGGAGCACAATGATGGACACACTCATCTTAACCTTGGAAATAGTATAAGTGCAATAATAAGTGCTGTAATTCTATTTCAAATGGATTTTATCAGTCAGCTATTTTATAGTTTTCTTTGCATCATCCAGATTAAAGCCTGTAACCCCTACATAATTTTACTAAGGCTTAATCAAGGCATTATAGAGCTCTGGATTAAGAGAAATTCAATATCTCATGTCATACATTCATCTTGGCTTAAGCTTACTCTCTTTGTATAATGTCCTGCAGTGTTTCATAAATTGGCACAGTGGAGCATTAAAAGTGCCTACAACATGGAGCAGGGGGCAGTTGGAGGGAGGGGTACTATGGGGATTGGCTCAGGAGAATTTGCCCCTTGGGATTAAGGCCCTTGCTAATCGCAGGCATGGGGCTGACATACTCTGGGGATAAATGTGCTGCCAGAGAGGCAACTCAGGTTTTTATACTTCTCAAGTACTAAATGTTTTCCCAAATGGTTTGAATGATAATGCACTGACTGTCCAAATGAAATGCTCAAATGCATGGAATACATAGATATCTACATACTGTTCATGATTATTGTCATATCCAGTATGCAGTTAACATGTCCAGACAAAATGTAACTTTGCTAAACCTCCACTTTGCAGAAAAAAACACCTTTTAATAAGTTTGCAAAATCGTTAAAGCACAGTGACTGTGCAAAGGGCAGAACTATGCATTTTAGGAAATGGTAGAGAGCAACTGCAATTGTAGCAGAATGACATTGGACCTAAACACTGTTGGGTAGCTGGGATAGAGGGATCTTATACCACTGTGGGTGGTGTGTGGACAGCAGTCAAAGAAAGTTCCTTTAGTCCTCGTTTACACCTGATCTTGAGTAATATGTGAACTGTAAATTGATAAGATTGTAATTACATGCATTTACACTTGGTGCTCAAATACATATCTAGATAGTGAGATTGAAATCCGTTTACTAGTGATACGCAATATGCATATTATATACTTTATGAATTTCACTTATTTTTTCCAATTTCCCAAATGAATACCAGTTTGGCTCAGCATTGCTTAATTCATAAACCAATCCATGTTCACATGAAGAAGGCTGTTTAAAATAATTAACATCTTGTACTAGTTCACATGTGTTAGAACATTATTGTAGCAAGACAGTGAAAAAAACATGGCTAAGTGAAGGTTAACCAAGAATTGTGGTGGGGCTACTCTTTCTCATAAGCAGCAAAACAGGAAAAAAACATTTGTTTTTGTGTTGTTAAATATGTAATGTGATGACGCTTGCATTTTTGTATGGCTTAGCTTTATCCAGATAAAGGAAAAAAAAAGCAAAAAGCATGAAGTCACCAGGTGTAAACAGGGTATTAGATTAATTATTACTTTGCAGTTCTTAAATCTGCTGCCTTTCCTTTCCTTTCCTTATTCTTAAACAGGCAGTTTACTATTAATATGAAATTCCCTCTGTTATGATTGACTGCCCCATATTGTTAATAAGCAATGCTGAAACTCTCATTACTGTAAATAATGTGCAAAGGTACTGAGCTGCCCCTCATTTCTTTATATTCTACTAGGGTATTGCCTTCTTTGTGCAAAAATGCTATTTAATGACAGTCATACTGACGCATTGAGTAGATCAAATTGAAGGAATTGTTTTACTGTGAACGATTCTTTGTACTGTCAGAGGCTACAAAGTGCCTAAAGACACAAGGTGTTTAGATAAGGGGGTTCCAACCACTCATCATCACCAGTAAACTTACCACCAGCCTGATTATCTGTAATCGTCTGCACTTGTTTCTTCACTGCTTCATATCTTAGTTAGTTAGATGTCTTTGTTCTGCTTGAATATGTGGGTCTCTGTTTATCTTATCAAACAAGGAAACCACCAAAACTGGTCGGATACAGGGACTGAGCTGAAAATGAGAGCTAAACATTTTGTCTGCCATGAAGCCTGGAGAACTATGAATCAATATACATTAAAATAATACGAGAAAATCTAGCTCTTTGGAAGCAAAATAGGAAGAAATGAGGAGTGGCTTCAGAATTTTGCACAGTACAGAGATGTTTTTTTTTTTTCTGTCTTTTCTTCCTTCTTTTTTGTAGTGTGCTTGCCTTGGGTGCACTTTCTTATGTGCTGGACTGCTCTAAAAAAAACATACATATGGCTTTGAAACATTATTAATCATTCATGGCTCTCATAGCCAGCAATTCTCAAGGCTCTGGGGAAATTGCTTTCACATTTTAATGCATTGTGGCGCAACTGTTTTCCTTTTCTCCTGTTAAAGGAACGCTCGAGCATTTTTCAACCAAATCGCTGCATCATGTAATATAATCGCGGCAATTTCCACATATTTCTATGTATTAGGAAAAGAACTTCAAACCTGTTGTTTACATTACTCACTTTTATTAGAAGCCATTGTACATTTGGGGAATTCTGTCAGTAAACGTTTATGTGAGACATATTTTTGTAGGCCAGTTCTTCAGTCAAAAGGGGTTTGTACAGTAAATCTGTAGTATTAAAGGTGGATGAAACTTCACTTGAACAGTTTCTTACCCCCATCATTCAGCACAATACTGCCCAGCTTGAAATGTTCTCCTACAAGCGTGCTAAACTTTAGGAAGGAATTGCTTTATCAGCAGTATTTAAAGATACAGTGGAATTTGACTTGGAGGAACAATGTACTAGCCTTCACCCTCTTGGGGGTATAATGTCATTACTCCTAGCTAGTGGATGGAACTCAACACTAATAAAAAATTTTGGACATAATTGGGGGATAAAACACAGTGGTTTTGGTCTCATTATAAGTTTCTTATAGAAATTCCAAATTTAATGTAGTCATGAAGGCTTAGAATAGTTGTCGCTGGGGGCAGCAGGTTGTCTCATTGAAGACAACGCCTAAAGTGCAGGTAGGAAAGTTAATACAACAGGATTTTTGATAAAAAATAGAGCAATCTTAGAGCATTTACAGCAACCATAAACTACAATTAGCCTTTAGATACCAAATGCTTTGTTTCACACTTTCCTGCACAGATTGTGTGGTAGAGGTCAGTTACCTGACCCAAGTTCAATAATTTGGGTCTGGACGTGACAGGTATGGGTCAGGCACCTGTGTTGATACCAGGCTGTCTGTGTGACTTTGTGAACAGAGCTTTGAGTTCTGAGCAAAACACCAACTGAAATAAAATCTGCTCTACAGTGCATATCTCACACCTTAAAATGTGGCTTCGTGTCAATATATGGGAATGTTAGCAGAACTTGTGCTGCAACTAGTGCAACTAAAATCATGTTTTTGAGGATTTGTTTTGCTTACTGAGATGGAAACTGCTGGCTATGCCATTTCTAGACTAATGAGGACTAACTGATCAATTGATCAAAGCGATGCATCCAGGCAGGGTCTCTGTGGAATTCTTTGTCTCTATGTGTAGAGCTATTTTTAGCTGATATTGTTGCTCCTTCTATTCACTTTCAAGAAAGGTTTAGAAATGATTGTATTGAAATGATGTTACATGCAGCTTCAAGCACATTTTTTAGCACTTTTTATCTTTTTTTTTAGCACATTTTTTAGCACTGCCAAGGTGCAGATTCTGAATGAAATTATTAATCATTGTATTACATTTTAATAAAAGCTGAAAAAGAAGCAAAATGAAAATAAGAGAGTGTTTCCACAAGTAAAAGTGACTATTCTTGTTGTTGTTAGAACACACAGCTCAGCGGACCACAACGAAATTGGACTTCTGCATTTAACCCATGCACACAAACCGTGCAGCAGGGGGCAGCTATGAAAACACCCAGGGAGCAGTGACAGGGACACCCTGCTCAAGGGAACCTCAGAGCAACCTACTGGTAAGGAGTTTGAACCCATAATCTTTCGATCTTGTGGCCAACTCCCTAACCACTAGGCCACAGTGCTCTAAGTAGTGATAATTATAAGTACCAATAGCTTTGGAAAAACTCTATTTATTTGCTATTTATTTACTATTTATTTTAAATAGTTTCAATAATTACTGGTATTTCTGGAAAATAAAAATATAATAATACTCTGTTTATAATACACCTTTAATAATAAATATAGAATTTTTAACTATATTTTAAAGAAGACTTATTTCCAATACATGTTTAATAAATGTCAGCTGATGGCAGCAGCTAACCCACCATTCATCGCTCTTTTTTTGTGAGCTTTCCTGAATCTTGTTAATGGTTTCATTTTTTTTTTTTTTACTTTTTTTTATTAGATGGATGTTTATTTGTTTAGTTTGTATAGCTTGTTCACTGGTAGGCAGCAGTGTGGCCATATGGGAAGGAAATCAACCTGGCTTGCATATGTTCATTGATGAGAGGAGGATTGGGGAGATTTTGTGCCAGAGTCCCCCTGAATATGAGTAGGACCATCCTAGAAGGGAGGGAGAAGTGTCATCCACTGTAAGATCTAAAAAACAAATGGCTCCAAGCACCTGATTTTAGTGTGGCTCTCATCTTAGACTAGTAGTACTCTGATAATTATCACTATACCAATGTGTTTAAGCAGTTTAATAAAACTTGTTTTGCATTTAAATCAACATCTTAAAAAAAAATTAATAACATTTATTAATAATGATTAATGAATAATAATTATTAATTAATAAAATAAAATAAAATTTTATATTGAGCTTTCTTGATGTTGTTCTACCATTAAATATGCATGAGCATCACTTTGAGCATCGTGGCTCTTCCAGTATAAACGGATACTTGATAAGCATTTTTGAGGCATTTTTACTTTTTTGAGCTTTTTTGGGGCAAGATATCATGGATGCCTACACTATACCAATAATTATTTGTTATAATTTACATTATGTCATAAAGTAACAGTGAATCACTGTCCTTTCTTCATCCCTTTTGATGAAATGTAGTGTAAATTAGGCAACAAATATTGCACTTAAAAAACAAAAGAAGCTTCTGAGTAACTTAATGAAGATTCCAATATCAGAATAACAATCTAATACACACATACTGAAATTATTTACCCCACAACCCATATATGCAACAGAAAAAATACCCAGTAATGAACTAGTTACAACAGGAATAGGAATATTTTTCAGCCACAAAGATAAAGGAAAAGGCATTAATGGTAATTAAAAACATTCTCAGCCAATATCATGAACCACATAAACAGTTCAAAGAAAAATCCTAGGAATTGTTTTGGTAGATTTGGTTGCCCTAAGCAGATGCTAATAGTGTGAAAGAGCCCTGACATCAATATACTCAGTTCAGAGTGGTGTTGAACATGGGCACTAATAAAGGCTATTAATGAAATATTCTTTGGTCCAGTGCTCCATTGTTTCCCCATTGCACGTCTGTCACAAAAGAAAAAATGGTCACCAAATGTGAGAGCAAAGACCCCCAACATCATTTGTTTGTGTGGATGATACTTACGTTCCAGTGCAAGAGCCATGTCCTCTTTCCCTGCACTGCAGTCACATGTGTACCAAGGATGAGGAGGGAAGAACTGGGAGATGGTCTGAAGCAGGGAGATCAAAACAGAAGTGCTGTGTGAGAGAGAGGAAGAGAGCGCAAGAGAGAGAAAGAGAGAGATTCTTCGTTAGCAACCACACACAGTTCTGATTCATAAGCATACAGCCTTCCTTATGTTTATATGATTGGTAGGATGGCGCCGATAGGACAGTTGTCTTTGTGCCCCCACCCAATGAGCGGCTTTCTCTGATCACATGTCTTTGGGAGCACAAGCAGGATGGATGGAGTGATGAAGGGAAGGAGGGAGGGATGGGGGAAGGGAAGGAGTGTAAATGAGAGGAATGAAAGGTATGACATCAAATTGTAGCTGACTGATTTTTCATTTTTGGCCTGCTCATAGTTGTATATTCAGATGCACATGCATCCAGAAAAGGGAAAAAAATTGTCACACACATACACACACAAGCAGCACATGAAGCAACCACAGTCAGAGGCATCATATTCTATTCGTCAAGGCAAGGGCCAGGGGTGCCATCATTAGAATTCCGTTGCCTTGGCAACAGTTGCAGAGTGGCCTGCCGGCTTGGTGGCGGGATTGAGAGTCTACCCGAGTCTGACACGGCATGAGCTGCCCACCCTGTCTCCCTCTTTCTCCCCATGCTCCTTGACGCGTTATGACAAAGCCTCAGGAGAGGACGGACCTACTGAGTGTGTCTGGATGACGAGGGTGTGTGTGTATGTGTTCTACTTCACAAGGGTAGAGCAGCGTTGGGAGGAATGTACAGAAAACAGTTGAGGCCATGTTCACATTATCAGGCTGAACCCAGATCTTAGCCACTTTGGCTATGTTCACATTATTAGCACATTGTGTTTAGTGTGCCAAAGTTGTTGATTATCACTGTACCTACATGGTTTTTATCAAACTTTACCAAACTATTTTGCATTAACATCAGCATCTTATAGCAAATCTTCTTGCCATCGTCTGAGAGAGTGGTCTCACACTTAATTTTGAGCACAGCAATGCTGCTCTTTCATTGTCTTTGGCTGCATTTATATTGTATTTTTGCTTTAATTTATTTATACTTTTTGAAGCATTGTTTTTGGATCTAAAGTAAACCAGCTATAATTTATGCAGTGCATTTTATTTTATCATATATTAACAACCACTGTCCTTTTATAAAGGTAATGCAACAAATATTGCACAGAGAAATCACATGAGACACCAGCAACAATATTTTTTCACATTACCAGGCAGGAGAGGCACAGAGCTGATATTTTGCTGCAATGTGTTTTCAGAGTAGTGTGAAAACACCAACGAGTCCTTTTGTAATCAGATCAGATGTTTGCATGACAAGCTTCACTGCTCAGTTGGAATTTTTTACTTTCTATAGTATGAAAATAAAAAGTGCTCTGAAATGAGCCATATGTGCACATGCTTTTCAATAAAAAGGCCCTGAAGGAACCTTAGCTATGCCAGGTTAGAGGAAAGGGTAAAAACAGCCCAGATGCATTAATGCTTCTATAGCATTCACTAAGCCTTTCCTGATATCACTTGTTCATCGTATGGAAATATGGAGGGTTGATTCCCCTCAACAGTTTATTTTATCCTTTATCCAACTGACCATGCCTCCAGTTGTGACTGTAATCTGTAACTACATAAATAAATGAAACTGTGCGGTCAGTGGACCTGCTAAAATGGACAATACATGTTGTTAATAGTTGGTGCATACCAAAATATATTATGCAGCTTTGCAGAGCAGAATTTTCCTAAATATTTTGCTTAGCTTAAAAAACCACATGATTCCTGTGAGTGTAATTTCATGAATAGGACAAACTAGAAATGCGAAACTGAATGATTTGCATCTCAGGAATGCAAAACTCATGAGAATTGTACAGGTTAGTAAAGTAATAGCAGCAGCAGCTAACTTGAAATGTCTATGTACTTTCTCACTTTTAGTCTTAAAGATTCAATAGACCTAAATAATCCAAAAAGAGATAACTATAATTATAGGTGACTAGTATTTAATAGTTGGTGCATCTTACCAAGGGAAAGAATGCAGCTCTGCAGAGCAATATTTACCAAAATATGTTGCTTAGCTGATTTCTGTTAGTGGAGCTTCAAGAATTGGACAAATTAAGAATGCAAAACTGAAGGGCATTGACCCCTCATGAGGATTTTTTACAGAGTAACAGCAGCAGCAGCTAACTTGCAATGTGCTTTCTCACTTTTAGTCTTAAAGATTCAATTTTAGACATAGATTTTCCAAAAAGTGATTAAGGGCAGCTACCAAGTTTAGTTTTCCCATGTTGATACAGCAGTTTCTACTAAAATGTTTTCTTTTAGCATTTCAAGCCGACTCCCCTCAGCAAGGCGGATCTGCAAAATGACTTACAGTGTGGTCATAACATCTTTAACCTCACATCTTCACACTTTCAAACTTCAAAGTTACATCGTAATTTTACGGGCAGCTGAGCAGTCGAGGAGATTTTTAAGCTTTTTTTTCTATTTAAATAGAAAAAAATGGAAAAAATAGGGTGGTGGTGGTCTAGTGGTAGGATACTTGCCTATGGACCTATGGCTCAAGAGGTCCCAGGTTCGAATCCCACTTGGCACTACCACCACTGGGTCCCTGAGCAAGACCCTTAACCCTGAGTTGCTCCAGGGGGACTGTCCCTGTAATTAGGACATGGAAGTCACTCTGGCTAAGAGCGTCTGCTAAATGCCGTAAATGTAAATACTGCTGCTGCAGTGGGACATTACTTCACATAACTTGTTGTAAATTTGAGTATGGCTTTAGGCTATTTGTTCATTTTTTAAATGGGGATTGGCATATAGGGATGGACTAAACAACTTGTCTGCCAGGAGGTATTGTGTGGTGAGGACAAAATTTTTGTGGGCATAGAAAATGTTTTGCCATCAGTTCAATATTTTGTTAATGAGGGGGTGGATAAAACAACCTTTCTCTACTCACCTCTAGACATTAACAACATTTTGGAATATAGGGATAATGTCATGGTTATGCTCGAGAGGCAAGGCACTCACACGCAGGTCTAACTGGGACACGTTTATTTCCAAACTATGACACAAACACAACGTTGTAACTCACGGTGCAGACAAACAGTAAGGACGGTGAACGGACAACACTGGGTCGGACTGGCAGGCTATTTGTGTGTGGTAGTTCAGGTGCGGGTGATCAGTGGTGATAATTACGAGTGCTCGTGAAAGCCCGGTCAGTACTCCGGGGATGGGGACCTCTCCCCTGGCCTGGGTAACGTGGTGGGCGTGACATCACCCCCCCCTCCAGAGGCGTCCTCCGGACGCCCCGTCCAGCGCGCTCCGGTCCCTCGCCGTCCTGGCGGATGCTGTGGGGGTCTGCTGTGTCGAGGGGGTCGACCTCTCCGTTTGGGGGCAGGGCGGCTGGGGTGGTTACGGTGGTAGTCAAGCCGGAGTTGAGGGTCGAGTATGTCCCGGGCTTTGACCCAACTGCGTTCCTCCGGCCCGTAACCCTCCCAATCCACCAGGTATTGAAGCTCCCCTCGACGTCGTCGGGAGTCCAGGAGCGCGGGGACCTTATGGGCTTGACCTTGCGCGGTGACGATGACAGGAGGGGGTTCAGCCTCTCCCACCGGTGCGGCCAGGGGCCCCGGAACGTAGGGCCTGAGGAGGGAAACGTGGAAAACAGGGGTTATGTGCATGTGATCGGGTAGCTTGAGACGGTAAGTGACCGGATTGACTTGGGCCTCTACTCGGAAAGGCCCAATGAACCGGGGGCTGAGTTTCTTACTAGGCAGCCGTAGCTTGAGGTCCCGAGTGGAGAGCCACACCCTGTCTCCGGCTTGGAAGTCGGGGGCCTCCTGTCGACGCCTATCGGCTTGTTGGCGGAAGCGGCGCACTGCCCATTCGATGTGTGTGTGGGCCTTCTCCCACACGCGCTCAGCCCCTTGGAACCAGGTGTCGATGCTCGGGACATCCGTAGGTGTGGTATCCCAGGGGCAGAGGGGTGGTTGAAACCCCAACACACATTCGAACGGGGTTATGCCTGTGGAGGAATGGCGCAAGGAGTTTTGTGCATACTCTGCCCAGTAGAGGTACTCAGCCCAGTCGTGTTGCCGGTGGTGACAGTACGCCCGGAGGAACCTAGTCAGCTCTTGAATGGTTCGCTCGGCCTGACCATTGGTTTGGGGATGGTAACCCGAGGATAACGAGACGGAGGTCCCCAGTCGCCAAAAGAAGGCCCGCCAGACTTGAGAGGTGAACTGGGGACCTCTGTCGGATAAGATGTCCTCCGGGAAACCGTAATACCGGAACACGTACTGGAACAGAGCATCAGCGACCTGTCGAGCAGACGGAAGAGCAGCAAAGGGGATGAATCTACATCCTTTTGAAAATCGGTCCACCACCACTAAGATGCACGTGTGCCCCCCGGAACGTGGGAGATCCGTGGCCAAATCGATGGCCACGTGAGTCCACGGACGGGTAGGCACCGGCAGGGGTAATAACTTACCGGCTGGCAACTCACGAGGTGACTTAGTTTGGGCACAGGTGGAACAGGAGCGGACCAGAACCCGAACATCGGCCCTTAAGGTGGCCACCAGTATTTTCTGCTCAGCTGTTCCCCTGTGCGACGAATGCCAGGGTGCCCTGAGGCCGGAGAAGTGTGGACCCACTTTACTAACCGGATGCGGTGGCGTTCCGGCACGAAGATCCGATCAGGCGGGCACCCTGATGGGACGGAGGTGCCCTCAGCTTCCTGCCGGATGTCCCGTTCGATGTCCCATTGCACTGGGGCTGCCACTACCGTTGGGGTTAATATTGGTTCTGGCTGCGACACCCTCCCTGCTGGCTCGAAGTGGCGTGAGAGAGCGTCGGCCTTGTTATTCTTAGTACCAGGGCGGTAGGTCAGGGTGAAATCGAAACGGGTAAAAAACAGAGCCCATCGAGCCTGGCGGGGGTTGAGTCGTTTTGCCAGCCGGATATATTCGAGATTGCGGTGGTCGGTGAGGACCGTGAAGGGGTGCTTTGCGCCCTCCAGCCAGTGCCGCCACTCCTCCAGTGCGGCCTTTACCGCCAAGAGTTCCCTGTTGCCGATGTCGTAATTGACCTCCGCGGGGGTTAACCTACGGGAGAAGAAGGCACAGGGAAAAAGCCTCTCGGGTTGCCCGTGGTACTGCGACAGCACCGCCCCCAGACCCACCTCGGATGCATCGACCTCGACCACAAACGGCCTATCTGGGTCTGGCAGCCGTAGGATAGGCGCCGAAGTGAACTTCAATTTGAGGTCTAGAAAGGCCGCTCGTGCCTCGGGCGTCCAGCCGAGGCGGGAAGGTTTTCCCTTTAGCAGGGCAGTTAAAGGAGCTGTCGTGGCACTAAAGTTTTGAATAAACCGCCTATAGAAATTGGCGAACCCAAGAAAGCTTTGTAACTGTCTGATGGTGCGGGGCTCCGGCCAGCTGGTAACAGCCGTCACCTTTTGGTGTTCCATCTCGATTCCCTTTGGCCCGATTCGGTAGCCCAAAAAGGAAACCTCTGTGAGATGGAACTGGCACTTCTCCGCCTTGACGTACAACCCATGCTTGAGGAGGCGGGAAAGGACCTGGCGTACCTGGGTGACATGGGAGTCGTAGTTTCTGGAATAAATCAGGATGTCGTCCATGTAGGCGACTACAAACCGACCCAACATGTCCCTCAGGACGTCGTTGATAAACGATTGGAAGACGGAGGGGGCGTTTTTGAGGCCATACGGCATTACTCTGTACATATAATGACCTGTCGCCGTGCTAAAGGCCGTCTTCCACTCGTCGCCCTCCCGAATCCTCACCAGGTTGTACGCACTGCGGAGATCCAATTTGGTAAAAATGGTGGCCCCTCGAAGTTGCTCGAGGGCTGACGGAACTAGTGGGAGAGGGTAGCGGAATTTAACTGTGACGGCATTCAGTCCCCGAAAATCGATGCAAGGCCGGAGTCCGCCGTCCTTCTTCTGCACGAAGAAAAACCCCGCGGAGGCTGGCGATGTGGACGGTACGATGAACCCCTGTCGAAGGGCCTCTGCAATATACTCCTCCATCGCTCTCGTCTCGGGCTCGGAGAGCGGATAGATGCGAGAGCGAGGAGGAGTGGCCCCTGGCTGGAGTTCAATCGCACAGTCCCATGGCCGGTGAGGAGGGAGTTGAGTGGACCTCTTTGCACTGAACACCTCACTCATTGAACGGTATTCGACCGGGATAGACAATGGAATGTGAGCCAGTGGGCTCTCCACAGACGTGGAGAGGCACGGGAGTGAAGCGTTACAGTGCAAAGAGCACTCCGGGGACCAGGACCTGATTTCCCCTGTCCTCCAGTCTAGGACCGGGTTGTGGGACCTCAGCCACGGGATGCCCAGTACGATTCCGTGATCTGAAAGCGGCAGTACGAACAGGGACACGGTGAGTGGACCGGTGACCTGTGACACCCCACCTGGGTTCAGCTGCCTCCCATCGGCTGCCCTCACGGACACGGTGTGTGATAGGGGATACAGAGGGACGTGCAGTTGGGTAGCTACCGTGGGGGAGATGAAGTTGCCAGCCGACCCAGAATCAATCAATGCTGAAACACACAAACAGACATCAGCACAGCGTACAGATACTTGAACAGAAAATTGATGAGCTAATTCAGGAAGCGGTTTAATTACTGTGCGTTTCTTGGCTGCCAGGGCGCAGTCCTTTCGCCCATGTCCTGGCTCGCCACAGTACAAGCAGAGCCCATTGTGGATGCGGCGTTCCCTCTCTGCCCCAGAGAGGTGAATCCGGCCCAGATCCATGGGCTCAGGGGGACTGCGGTCGTTGCGTGGACTGACGGCCGTGAACCCGGGGGGCGCTGCTGCGCGGCTTGGGCTTGGCTCCCACGTGGGCCCGGTGCTTCGGCGTTTATGCTGGTCGAGCCGGATCGCCAGGGTGAAGAGTTCATTCAGGCTTAATCCCTCGTCTCGGCAGGCGAGTTCTCGCTGAATGTCCGCGTGAAGGCCGGCCCGAAACACCGCCATTAAAGCAGGGTCGCTCCAACCGCTGCCAGTCGCGGTAATGCGGAAGTCAAGGGCATATTCCGCGACGGAGCCGGTTCCCTGCTTCATGCGCAGCAAGCGATCCCCCTGGGACTGACCGTGAGCGGGGTGATCGAAAACCGCCCGAAAAGCGGACGAAAAGCGATCGTATGAGCTCACGGTCTCGCCACCGCTTGCCCAGACCGCCGTTCCCCACTCAGCTGCGCGACCGGTAAGCCTTCCGATCACTGCTTTTATCTTCTCTACCTCCGTTAACCAGGGAAATTGTCCAAAGTACATGTCAAACGTAACCAAAAACGCCACACACGCACCTGGGTCGCCCGCGTAGCGTTCTGGTAGAGCGATGTGGCTTACCGGCGGGGCGGACGGTTGGGCGAAAGGCGGAGGCGGAAAGGCCACGGCGGCTGCCCGGTGTCCTCGGTCCGAGATGGTTAGCCGCTCCAGTTGGTGTTGGATGTCGTCCAACCTGGAAGTCACTCGCCCAAGGATCCCCTCGTGATCTCGGATCCGCTGCCGAAGCTCCATGTCCGCCATTTCGTCCGGAAAAATTCCGCCCGTTGCGCCTTGCTGCTCGAAGGTCCGTTCATCTGTCATGGTTATGCTCGAGAGGCAAGGCACTCACACGCAGGTGGGAACTGGGACACGTTTATTTCCAAACTATGACACAAACACAACGTTGTAACTCACGGTGCAGACAAACAGTAAGGACGGTGAACGGACAACACTGGGTCGGACTGGCAGGCTATTTGTGTGTGGTAGTTCAGGTGCGGGTGATCAGTGGTGATAATTACGAGTGCTCGTGAAAGCCCGGTCAGTACTCCGGGGACGGGGACCTCTCCCCTGGCCTGGGTAACGTGGTGAACGTGGTGACAGATAAAGAGGTTTAGGCAAAACCACTGTTAACAATGAGGAAAATAAAGACACTTTAAGGCCCTTTTAATATCTGTGTACAATGATTTAATGTTGTGCTATATTCCAACGCGGTCTATCTATTGGACATTTCCAAATAAATGGTCGATTTTCTGTTTATGTAATGTTTGTTACTATTGTTGTTATAAGTAATAAAGTAATAAATGAGTAATACAATTTTTGTTTATTTGTTAGTTTCTGAACTACAAAAAATACATATAATTGCGTATAATTCAAAACGCAACCTGAGCAAACATAATACTCAGTTTTCAAATGGTCTTGAGTTTTAATGAAGTACAAAAACTCACCAATACTATATCACCCATGTGAGAAAATAATTGCCTTATAACATTAATATGCTGTCATGATAGCTTTAGCAGCAACATCTGAAATCGAAATCTGGTAAAAGTAGATCAGTCTCCTTAACACCATTACACTACCACCACCACGTTCCACTTTTGACTGATCTGTCCATAAAGCATTATCTCAAAAGTTTAGGTGATAATAAGGGTGTTTGCTAAAGACGTTATCTTATCCCAGACCAGTAATTTTCCCTGAGGGACCCTTGAGCAAGGTACCGTGCCTATCACAGCTCCCCTGGTTGCTTTAAATAGCTGCTCCCTGTTGCACATGTGTGTGCATGGGTGAAAAGCAGAGGCTGCATTTTGTTGTGTTTCACTGAGTGCTGTGCTCTGCTGTGCTTCATTGACAAATTGACAAATAGTCATTTTCACTTTACTTTCACTTCTTCCTCTTGAAGCTCCATAGATGTTTTTCTGAGTTCATCTGTGACTACTTGAATGAGTTTTTTATTTATTAAATTACGCTTTTGGAGTAATTTTGCTAGATTTTGCTAGTTTGCTCTGCAGATGTACACGTTTTATGTTTTCTCCATTTGGAGATGATGGCTCTCATGGTTTGCTAGAATGCTTCCTGATATATTTAAATAGATTTTTTTAACAGGGCTGGAAGCAATCTATTTTTGGTGTGATTAGTCAAATTTATTTATATCTGGCTCTTTGGGTAATTAAGTCAATAAGGGGAAACCGTCTGTTTCCGTCAGATGGTCTATTTTATTTAATTAGGTTGTCTTTGGTATTATTTACACATTACAACATTTTTTGGAAGTCAGAGACAATTTAGCAATATGAATAAACTAACAAGCAAACAAAAGCAATCAAAGGGCAAATACTTTTTGCACTGTAGGGTTTGGCCTTAGCACTGCCTATATCCATCCATCCATCCATCCATTGTCTTCCGCTTATCCGAGGTCGGGTCACGGGGGCAGCAGCTCCAGCAGGGATGCCCAGACTTCCCTCTCTCCGGCCACCTCTTCCAGCTCCTCCGGGCAGATCCCAAGGCGTTCCCAGGCCAGCCGAGAGACATAGTCTCTCCAGCGTGTCCTGGGTCTTCCCCGGGGTCTCTTTCCGGTGGGACGTGCCCGGAACACCTCACCAGGGAGGCTAATCAGATGCCTGAGCCACCTCATCTGACGCCTCTCGATGCGGAGGAGCAGCGGCTCTACTTTGAGCCCCTCCCGGATGATTGAGCTTCTCACCCTATCTCTAAGGGAGAGTCCAGACACCCTGCGGAGGAAACTCATTTCGGCCGCTTGTATTCGCGATCTCGTTCTTTCGGTCACTACCCACAGCTCGTGACCATAGGTGAGGGTGGGGACATAGATTGACCGGTAAATTGAGAGCTTTGCCTTCTGGCTCAGCTCCTTCTTCACCATGATGGACCGATGCAGAGCCCGCATCACTGCAGAAGCTGCCCCGATCCGCCTGTCGATCTCCCGCTCCATTTTACCCTCACTCGTGAACAAGATTCCGAGATACTTAAACTCCTCCACTTGGGGCAAGGTCTCACTCCCAATCCTGAGAGGGCATTCCACCCTTTTCCGACTAAGGACCATGGCCTCAGATTTAGAGGTGCTGATTCTCATCCCAGCCGCTTCACACTTGGCTGCGAACCGATCCAGAGAGAGCTGAAGGTCACGGCATGATGAGGCCAACAGGACAACGTCATCTGCAAAAAGCAGTGACCCAATCCTGAGCCCAACAAACCGGACCCCCTCAATGCCCTGGCTGCGCCTAGAAATCCTGTCCATAAAAATTATGAACAGGATCGGTGACAAAGGGCGGCCCTGGCGGAGTTCAATCCTCACCGGTAACAGGTCCGACTTACTGCCGGCAATGCGGACCAAGCTCTGACACCGGTTGTACAGGGACCGGACAGCCCTTAACAGGGAATCCGATACCCCATACTCCCGGAGTACCCCCCACAGGAGCCCCCGAGGGACACGGTCGAATGCCTTCTCCAAGTCCACAAAGCACATGTAAACTGGTTGGGCAAACTCCCATGCACCCTCCAGGACCCTGCTAAGGGTGTAGAGCTGGTCCACTGTTCCACGACCTGGACGAAAACCACACTGCTGCTCCTCCTGAATCCGAGGTTCGACTATCCGACGGACCCTTCTTTCCAGGACCCCTGAATAGACTTTCCCCGGGAGGCTGAGAAGTGTGATCCCTCGATAGTTGGAACACACCCTCCGGTCCCCTTTCTTAAAGAGGGGGACCACCACCCCGGTTTGCCAATCCAGAGGCACCGTCCCCGATGTCCATGTGATGTTGCAGAGGCATGTCAGCCATGACAGTCCTACAACATCCAGAGCCTTGAGGAACTCTGGGCGGATCTCATCCACTCCCGGAGCCCTGCCACCAAGGAGCTTTTTGACCACCTTGGCAACCTCGACCCCAGAGATGGAAGAGTCCACCTCTATGTCCCCAGGCTCTGCTTCCTCCTCGGAAGGCATGTTGGTGGAATTAAGGAGGTCTTCGAAGTACTCCCCCCACTGACCCACGACGTCCCGAGTCGAGGTCAGCAGCGCACCATCCCTATTATACACTGTGTTGACCGTGCACTGCTTTCCCCTCCTGAGACGCCGGATGGTGGACCAGAACTTCCTTGAAGCCGTCTGGAAGTCCTTCTCCATGGCCTCTCCAAACTCCTCCCATACCCGAGTTTTTGCCTCAGCAACCACCAGAGCCGCATTCCGCTTGGCCTGTCGATAGCTATCAGCTGCCTCTGGAGCCCCACTGGCCAAAAAGGCCCGGTAGGACTCCTTCTTCAGCTTGATGGCATCCCTCACCGCTGGTGTCCACCAACGGGTTCTAGGGTTGCCACCGCGACAGGCACCGACCACCTCCCGGCCACAGCTCCGGTCAGCCGCTTTGACAATGGAGGTGCGGAACATAGTCCATTCAGACTCAATGTCCCCCACCTCCCCCGGGACGTGGTTAAAGCTTTGACGGAGGTGGGAGTTGAAGCTTGTCCTGACAGGGGACTCTGCCAGATGTTCCCAGCAGACCCTCACGATGTGTTTGGGCCTACCAGGCCTGAACGGCATTCTCCCCCACCAACGAAGCCAACTCACCACCAGGTGATGGTCGGTTGACTGCTCCGCCCCTCTCTTCACCCGAGTGTCCAAGACATGTGGCCGCAAGTCCGATGACACGACCACAAAGTCGATCATTGAACTGCGGCCTAGGGTGTCCTGGTGCCAGGTGCACATGTGGACATCCTTATGCCTGAACATGGTGTTCGTTATGGACAATCCGTGACGAGCACAAAAGTCCAATAACAAAACACCGCTCTGGTTTAGATTGGGGGGGCCATTCCTCCCAATTACACCCTTCCAGGTGTCACTGTCATTACTCACGTGAGCATTGAAGTCCCCCAGCAGAACGATGGAGTCACCAGGAGGGACGCTCTCTAGCGCCCCCTCCAGAGACCTCAGAAAGGGTGGGTAGTCCAGAATGCTGTTTGGCGCATAAGCGCAGACAACACTAAGGACCCATCCCCCAACCCAAAGGCGGAGGGCCGCCACCCTCTCATCTACCGGGGTAAACCCCAATGTACTGGCCCTAAGCCGTGGGGCAATAAGTATGCCCACACCTGCTCGGTGCCTCTCACCGGTGGCAACTCCAGAGTGGAAAAGAGTCCAGCCCCTCTCAAGGAGACTGGTTCCAGAGTCCAAGCTGTGCGTCGAGGTGAGTCCAACTATATCTAGCTGGAACTGCTCAACCTCGCGCACTAGCTCAGGCTCCTTCCCCACCAGAGAGGTGACGTTCCACGTCCCTAGAGCCAGCTTCTGCAGCCGAGGATCGGACCGCCAAGGCCCCCGTTTTCGGCCACCGTCCAGCTCACAACGCACCCGACCTCTTTGGCCCCTCCCACAGGTGGTGAGCCCATGGGAAGTGGGACCCACGTTGCCTCTTCGGGCTGAGCCCGGCCGGGCCCCATGGGTGAAGGCCCGACCACCAGGCGCTCGCCAGCAGGCCCCACCTCCAGGCCTGGCTCCAGAGGGAGGCCCCGGTGACCCACGTCCGGGTGAGGGAAAACGTCTTCCAAAGTTTTTATTCATCAGAAGAGGTCTGAACCGCTCTTTGTCTCTTCCCTCACCTAGGACCTGTTTGCCTTGGGTGCCCCTACCAGGGGCATAGAGCCCCCGACAACATAGCTCCCAGGATCATTGGGACATGCAAACCCCTCCACCACGATAAGGTGGCGGTTCGAGGAGGAGGCACTGCCTATATGTTTGGATAATCACTGTGATGAATTAAGCTTTTCTGCCTTAAAACTGAATCTCTCCTCTCCTATGCTCTACTGAGCATGATGAGCCCTGAGTGAAATGAGTTTAAGGACAATGGCTCCCTGGCTCTGACCAAAATCTGAAGGCTACATAAGACGGATATTAAAGGGTCAATTAGGCATGCACTAAGATGACCCATTTATATCCAACTGCCATTTTGGCATCAAACAATACTTTTTGTTAAACTGAAATACAGATCACACTGGCCAGGAACAGCCTTGCCTCTTAGAATACGTTCTAGTATGTAATGATTTTTCAAGAAGTACTAAATTGCTAGAGCCTTAATTGCTCAGCATGCTAAAGGAACATAACACTAAAATGCTGTGGATTGTGAAGAGGTTTTTAGGCCCCACATCTGCAGCACTATGTAATCATCCAAGAAAAAACATTTAAGGGCTGTATTAAATGTTGCAAAAAATACTTATAAACATGAATCCAGTGGAAACTCTAGAACAAGACAATCTAGTTGGCTGTAATCAAACACTTCCACAAATAGTAGATCAGTTTTTGGCATTGCTTGACTAGACCACTCCAAAATCTTACATCTTTTGCTTTTTTTGCCTTTCAGAGATGGACACGCTCTCATGCTTTTGATTTTTGTCTGGCTGCATTAATCAGATGCACTTGAGCTTCAGATCACAGATTGATGACAAGACATTTACTTTAAGTACTGCCTATTAGAGAGTGAGTTCATGCTTAACTGTATGATGGCAAGTTCCCCAAGCCCTGAAAAAGCAAGTAAATACATAAAATATTAATACAGTGGAAAGACTCTAATCTTGATCAAATTTACATCATTAGAAATTTACAAAATCTTCTTGTTGCCTTTTGTAGATAGTGACATATATATTGATGTAAAAGTAGTAAGCACTTCATGCACTGCAATGATGCACATGCATGCAGGCCTTCACCCTTAATTTCACAAAATATAAATATCATCAAAACTGCTGTAAATTAAACTGTTGTTCGGGCTACGTTAAGCTCAGTTCTTCATAATAAACTTCTGTGGGCCCTTTAAGGACAGGATTACACATGGACACGTAAAATGAAAATATATTGTTCATTTATCTGTCACATTAAAAAAAAAAAAAGTTTTCTCACAAATCAATTGCTTAACAATGTTTTCTTTAATGGTCTACGACGTGCATATTTTGTATATTTTGTATTCAAGCACCTAACAATATATTGTTTTCTTAATTAAAACAGGGCATACACCATTAGCTATTCATGAAAAATAGAGTCTTATAAAACACTTGAGGAGCACACATAGTCAACCACAAAAAAAGAGAGAAAAGAAAAGTCACAAGGTCAAAGTCACATGAGAGAGAATGAAAAAGTATCATACTCAATAAATCCACAAAATCATGAACGATCTGTTTCTGTGCTTATACAATGCCTTGTATTCACCCCCCCATTGGCTTTTTACCTATTTTGTTACTTTCTAACCTGTAATTTAAATGTTTCTTAATCTTATTTTATGTGATGGATCTACACAAAATAGTCTAAGTTGGTGAAGTGAAATGATAAAAATATATATTTATAAAAAAAAATTAAAAATTGGCATGTGCAAATGTATTTGCCATGAAGCCCCTAAAAAGTCCTGGTGCAACCAATTACCTTCAAAGGTCACATAATTAGTGAAATGAAGTCCACCTGTGTGCAAGTTAAGTGCCACATGATCTGTCAGTATAAACGCACCGTTTCTGAAAGGCCCCAGAGGCTGCAACACCACTAAGCAAGAGGTATCACACCATAAAGACCAAGGAGCTCTCCAAACAAGTCAGGGAGTTGTTGAGTTGTTGAGAAGTACAAGTCAGGGTTGGGTTATAAAAAAAGTATCCAAATCTTTGATGATGCCCCGGAGCACCATCAAATCCATCATCTTCAAATGGAAAGAACATGGTACCACAACAAACCTGCCAAGAGAGGGCTACCCACTAAAACTCACAGACAAGGAGGGCATTAATCAGAGAGGCAGCACAGAGACCAGAGGTAACCCTGAAGGAGTTGCAGAGTTCCACAGCAGAGACTTAGGACCACAATAAGCAGTAGAACCACAATAAGCAGTACACTCCACAGAACTGGGCTTTATGGAAGAGTGGCCATTACTCACATTAAAAATAAGAAGGCACGTTTAGAGTTTGCCAAAAAAGTGCTCTGGTCAGATTTAACTTTTCAGCTGCTTTCAGAAAATGCTTTGTCTGGCACAATCCCAACACATCCCATCACCCCAAGAACACCATCGCCACAGTGAGCTGTGGAGATGTTTTTCAGCAGCAGGGACTGGGAAACTGGTTTGAGTCGAGGGAAAGGTGAATGGTGATAAATACAGGGATATTCTTGAGCAAAACCTGTCAGTCTGCCTGTGATTTGAGACTGGGACGGAGTTTCATCTTCCAGCAGGACAATGACCCGAAGCATTCTGCTAAAGCAACGCTCGAGTGGTTTAAGGGGAAACATTTAAATGTGTTGGAATGGCCTAGTCAAAGTCCAGACCTCAATCCAATTGAGAATCTGTGGTCAGACTTGAAGATTGCTGTTCACAAGCCAAAACCATCCAATATGAAGGAGCTGGAGCAGTTTTGCCTTGAGGAATGGGCAAAAATCCCAGTGGCAAGATGTGGCAAGCTCATAGAGACTTATCCAAAGCGACTTGCAGCTGTAATTGCTGCAAAAGGTGGCTCTACAAAGTACTGACTTTAGTTATGCACGCTGACATTTTCTGTTATTTTGTCCTATTGGTTGTTTGCTTCACAATAAAAAAAATAAATACATCTTGAAAGTTGTTGGCCTGTTCTCTAAATGAAATGGTGCAAACTCTCAAACAATCCATTTTAATTCCAGGTTGTGTGGCAACAAAACATGAAAAATGCCAAAGGGAGGGTGAATGCTTTTGCAAGGCACTGTATGTGCATCATTGAACATGTCATTCTAAGTGTGAATTATAAAGGATTATTGACAGCAGTACAGGAAAATGCTCACAGCGAGCATCAGTGCGTATCCTTACATTTTTCTACAGCAACTTGTGTAATTAAACAGTTGTTCTATAAGCAACTGTAAGAACTTTTCCCATTTGCCTAGTAGAATGTCTCCATTAACATTATTCTGAGTGATTAGAAGCAGGTAGCTGTCAGGGGCAGTACCTTGTTCAAGGGTACCTCAGTACAACCTGCTTGGCCAGGACTCAATGGCACCTCTCTCCAATCATGGAGCTTAGTCCCTAACCACCAGGCCATGAATGAACTGTGATTTCTCTATTGATTTCTAGTTGGTCGCTATGACATTAAGTTGTTAATAGGGTAATTTAAAGTGGTGGATGTGCAACTCCACGTGGTAAATGATGGGGCAGCAGTAGCCTAGTGGTTAGGGGGTTGGCTCCAGGATTGATAGATTGTAGTTTTAAATCCCTTACCAGCAGGTTGCCCTGAAGTACCCTGGAGCAAGGTACCGTTCCCATCACTGCTCCCCAGGAACTTTCAATATCTGCTGCATGGTTTGTGTTTGGGTTCAATGTGGAGGCTGCATTTTGTGGTTCACTGTGTTTTGTGCTGTGTGTTCACAATGACAAGTTGTCACTTTCATTTCACTTGGTATATGTCGTGACATTCATGGTAGGGTGCTGGTGGTCTAGTGGTAGAACACTTGCCTATGGACCAAGAAGTTGCAGCTTCACAATCCCACCTCCAGCACTACCACCACTGGGTTCCTGAGCAAAACCCTTAATCCTAAATTGCTCCAGGGGGACTGTCCCTGTAAAAAAAAAAAAAAAAAGGAAGTTGCTCTGGATAAGGTTTCCATGTGTTTGCTGGGGAACTGTTATGATGGTTGCATGTTGTTCTTTCTGTGTGGTGTATGAATTGCTTATTTGTTTAGGTGTAGGTTTGTAAATGTGCGTGAGCTATGTGTGCATGTTGTGTGTATAAGAATTATGATCTTGCAGAGTTTGTGGATTCTGTGGGTCTTGAAATTTTTTCATATTCTGAGTTTGAATAAATAAGAAAAAAATAAAAAACTGTAAATTATCTTGTCAAATCAATGCAAATTATTCATTGTGCTTAAAGGACATTTGTACTTTTGAACCCTTATGAGTAATTATTTGCACAGTAGATGTTTCAGGTTTTGTTTTCATAAAGTAATCCTTCTAAGATAGCAAGAAACTCTACCATTGAAAGAAACGTTTGGAAATGCTTCAAAGAAATTATTTTCTCAAATTTATCTCTCATGCCAAATTTTCCTTTGCAACAGCCTCTTCACAGTGATGGCATTAATGCATACTGATCTCAGAGCTAAGTGAAATATTCATTTCATGCTTTGACTCTTTAGTTCTCCTTGGGGCCTGAATGTCTCCTGTCTAGTTAAGGTTTTGTGGATTTTTCTTCAATTATTCAATAATTTTACAAGGAGCTGGCAGCACTCTGGCTTTGCTCAAAAGTCAGCACATGGTCATTTTTGCACCATAATCTTTTTACTTACATACCTTGAGGGAATTTTTTGCCCATCAAGCTAGCATAGCATGCATCTCTCCTACATCCCATATCTGAGTTACATAAGTTATATTAGTTCTGGTCACTGCATCCACATGTATTGCAAACCAGTCCCTCGGCTTATCTCCATCTAGTTAACATGTTCAAGTTAATTTAACAGTATATAGGTTCAAAATATCTGAGTGCGCTTTCTCTGTACTTGAGGCATGTGATCAGGGACTGTCATGAAGATCACTGCCTGTCTATCTATCTATCTATCTATCTATCTATCTATCTATCTGCAGCAATATCTTTTCACCAAGATCTTGGGAGAGTCTGAGCCCTCTAAAAGCAGATCCCTATGATTTTCAATTGGGTAGTCATTAAGTAGTCAGGTGCCCTTATGTTTTAGGCCCATAACATTGATGAACTTAGACCCGACCAATTGAAACAACCCCAGATTACTACAGCCACAGTTTTGTATGGTAGGCACTAGGCATGATTAAGCACATCCATTTTACCTCTCATTTTACCCCAATGCGCCAATCACTCTGGAAGATGGTAAATCCTCAGACCACACAACCTTTTTCCCTACCCGTGAGTTCTACTGGTGATTCTTTATGATTAACGCTGTGACCCGAATTAGGACAAGCAACTATGAAAATGAATGATTTAACCAAATGGTAAGGGCTCTCCGACTTTTCATCAGTAAATTTTCTAAGCTTTAATAATTTGCTGGACCATTCTTAAACCGTGTTGAAACTACTCAAATGTCTCCTTATTTGTTTTCTTTGGCTGATACAGGCCAATTACATGGTCCTTCTAAAACTCATAACATCTTTTTCAGGAAGCTGAAGAAGAAAGGCTGCAAGGTGAAATTCAGGGTGGAGTGAGCACATGCACTGGTAGGTATTGAAGAGCTGCCAGATAGCTGGGCAACTGCCGCAAAACTGGTAAGGGAGAAAGCTAGAAAGATATATGGTGTGATGTCTGGACAGAAGGAGGATAAAGAAACCTGGTGGTGGAATCCAGAATTCCAGGAGTGTATATAGAAGAAGACCCAGGCTGGGATAGTCAGAGATGAAGAAAGTAGACAGGAGTATAAGAAGATGTTCCAGGGTGAAGAAAGCAGTGGCAAAGGCTAAAGATAAAGTGTTTGGTGAATTGTATGAGATGTTTGACAGTAAGATGGGAGAAAATTATCTATACAGAATGGCTTGACAGAGAGATAGAACTGGGAAAGATGTGCAGCACTTCAGGGTGATTAAAGATAGAAATGGAAATGTACTCACAAGTGAGCAGAGCGTGTTGAACAAATGGAAAGAATACTCTGAGGTGCTGATGAATGAAGAGAATGAGAGAGAGAGAAGATTAGATGATGTGAGGATAGTTAACCAGGATGTGCAGCGAATTAGCAAAATGAAAATAAGAGCAGCTATGAAGAGGATGAAGAATGGAAAGGCTGTTGGTCCAGATGACATATCTTTGGAAGCATGGAGGTGTTTAGGAGAAATGGAAGTTTAGTTTCTGACCAGATTGTCTAACACAATCTTTGAAAGGGAAAGGATGCCTGAGGTGGGAAATAAAAAGAAAAAAAAAAAAAAAAAAAAAATATATATATATATATATATATAAATATAATATAAGGGGCAGCGGTGGCCTAGTGGTTAGGGTGTTGCCCACATGATTACAGGATTGGGGGTTCAAACCCCTTCTCAATAGGTTGCCCTGAGGTACCCTTGAGCAGAGTACTGTCCCCGTCATGCTCCTCCCTGCGATGGGCTGGCGACCTGTCCAGGGTGTGTCCTTCGCCCTGTGTGAGCTGGGATGGACTCCAGCACTCCCCTGCAACCCTGCTTGGGACAAGCAGCAGAAAATGACTGACTGACTATATATATATATATATATATATATATATATATATATATATCCATCCATTTCCTGCCGCTTGTCCCAAACGGGGTCGTGGGGGAGTGGGTGTGTCCAACCCAGGACACACGGGGCGAGGACGGGGGACGCACCCTGGACAGGTCGCCAGCCCATCGCAGGGATATATATATATATATAGTAAAAAAATATATATATAGTGTGCCACTTCAGGCTACATATGTTACTGGACTGACTCAAGTTCATTTGTGATCTATGTGATCAATCTTTACATTTTATTTTCATTTATTTTTTGTATGAAATAGGCAAACATTTCAGGTGGAAGTACATAAATAAAAGATTTCTCTATAATTATACATAGAGGTCATTAAGTAGAAGTACTTTGTTAAGAGCCTGCTTTCTCTCTGCCTCTCTCTCTCTCACACACATACACTTTCCAGCATCTGACAAGAACACCTGCTCCCCTTACCGTGTGGTTGCAGCCTATTTCTGGACCAACTTGTCCACACTGACCTTCTCCTCAGAATCCTAAATATGTGGCGTGCCCCAGCACTTCTCTTACAATGTAATTGGTTTCACTGGTGCCATTCTGTACTTTGCTATTGGAGTTGCCTATGGTAGGAGACACTTATAATTTTCATAGAGGCAACACAGGTAACTTGCGCTTGTGCTTGGCAAAGAGACCTTTCTATATTTTACTGAAATTGTTTTTTATATTTAACTGATAATGTCTTACGTTTATTAATATTAAACGTTTAATGTAGCTGTCTGTGATGTTGAGCAGAGCTTTTTTATGAGCCTAACTATTTTAATATGACACTGAGAAAAAAAGTCAGCACCAAAAATCTATTTTTAAGACAGCGTTTTTGAGCCTTGCCCTTCCTCGCCTGACACAGTCAATAACAATAGTCAATAATCTGTGGTTAAATGCAATCAAATCCTCACAGCAATGTTCCAGCATCTAATGTAAAGAGTATACTGTTACTGCCGCAAGGAGAGGGAGATACTCAATCAGACTCACTCATTTTCTTAGCCGCTTGTCCAGAGCAGGGTCACAGGCAGTGCTGGAGCCTATCCCTCTCTCACAGGGCAAAAGGCAGGGAAACACCTTGGACAGGTCAGCAGTCCAAGCTGGGATAGGCTCCAGGACCCCCTGCAACCCTAATTAGGACAAGCGCCAATGAAAATGAGTGAGAGAGTGAGAGAACACTTATGGCTGTAAAATAGCAATGGGGTAAATCTTACAGAATAAGCTCTCTTTGGTAACTTTTTTGGCTTAACGCCTCTCAGTGTACTCATAACCATTTCAACTTTTTGAACGTTCATAGCTAGACATCACTCTTTACTGTTATCCTGCTGCTACCTAACAAAATGGGCCAAGTAAATGACAAAAAGGTGAGTTATGTACATGAAAGATTGGCGTGGGTCAAACTCATGAACTAATCATAGATCTGCTGTGGTGATAAAACTATTTTCTGGAGTTTGCATCCATTCCCACTGTCTGTGTGGGTTTCCACTATCTTCCCACAGTCAGATCTTCCCAATCAATGGAAATGTTTTTTAATAAGATACCAGGTGCAATCTGCACAAAAACATTTTGGTGTGCATTAATATCTAGGCCTCTATAAAGCTCTGTAGGAGAAGGTGAGAAGCTCAAACTCTTGGGAGGAGTTCAGAGTAGAGCCACTGCGACTTCCCACTGAAAAGAGCTAGAGGTGGTTTTTACATCTAATTAGAATTAGAATCTAATTAGCTTCCTGGGCACCTTTTTGGGGAGGTGTTGCAGGGACGACCAGAAGGAAGGTGCCCACAAGGCAGACTTTGAACGTGCTGGGAAGATGAATTGAATTGGCCAGAAAAAGGAACGTTTGGGTTGCCCTCCACAGCTTCTCACCACTATGACCCTGACAACATGCAAAGTCATATATGTGTTAATGTGGCTTTAACTGAAACCGAGTTTCTTTTACAAGCTTCAGACATCTGCGCTATATTACGGACAAGTTGCAAATTTTCAAGGGCAGCTCTGTTAGCTTAGTGCTAACATACTTCTGGAATCCCATTGAGGAGCTAGCAGAAATTAGCCTTTTTGAAGAAAACAGAAGGCCTGGGTTTTCAATCACACATTGCACCCCAGAAATCACAATTGTGGAAGCTTTTGTTGCTGTTTAACAACCATTAGAAGGGAACATCTAGTCTTCAGAAACATTTAGCAAAAACATAGATTATACACAGCGATCATGTGTTCTTCCTGAGAGTTCATGGCAGATGAAAGCAAAGAAATGATAAGACTTAATTATTCATAGACTCCCTAGACTTTTCTAAATACTTACATACTTGTATTGCCTCTAAATCCTTTCATAAGCAATGTTTCTATAAAGCAACAATGTGGCATGCTGAATAAAAACTATACAAATAAATTCATCATTCAAGCTGGTCTCAGAGTGTCCCCATGTGGATAGATGTAGAAATGTATTAGACAATATGGATAGGGAATGAGTGGGGCAGTCATATACAGTGTCTGGCTTGTAAAGCATTTTTAACGGGGTTGGTTAAAGCTTATATTTACTTAGGAGAATGGATTATTGACATAGTTGATGGGGTCCCGTGCTCAGAGGCTTCTGATTGCGAGAAACCTAGCAGTACCTCATCTACTTGGTACCATCCAGAGCAGATATACGGTGGATATGGAAGGTTTTCAGACCCTTTCAAGATTTTAATAATTGATCAATTAAGAAAAAAAGATTGCTTTGATGTACATTTCCAATTCCAGGTAAGCTGGGACACTTAGGAAACTGTAAATAAAAACAGACGGGAAAATCTTTCATTCTTTTATTCAAAATAGAACATAGAAAATGTATGTTTAAACTGAAAAAATTAAAGACCGCTTTAAGAAAACATAAGGTCTTACTCAATTTGATGGCAGTGCATTTCAGATGTGTTGCTATGTTGCATCCCCTCTTCTTTTAACAAAAATCTGTAACTGTCTGGGAACTGAGGTTGCAGCACTTTTGGAAACAAATGTTGTCTCATTGTTGCCTGATATAAGAATTTAGCCGCTCAGCAGTCCTGAATTGTCCTTGCAGAATTTTTCGTTTTATGATGGGCCAAATGTCAAACTGGCGAAAGATCTGGAGTGCAGACAGGCCAGTTCACCACCCACATGTCTACTACATTTACATTTAAGGCATTTAGCAGACACTCTTATCCCAGAGCGACTTACATGTCCTAATTACAGGGACAGTCCCCCTGGAGCAACTCAGGGTTAAGGGTCTTGCTCAGGGACCCAGTGGTGCTAGTGCTAGAGGTGGGATTCGAACCTCTTGATCCAGAGGTCCGTAGGCAAGTACCCTACCCCTAGACCACCACACTAACAGGCCATGCTGTTGTAACAGATGCAGCATGTAGTCTAGCACTGCTGAAAAACGCAAGGTCTTTCCTGAAAAAGATGTATCATCTGTATGGGAGCACAAACTGATTTAAAACCTGCAAATACCTTTCAGCATTGATGTGCCTTTCCAATGTCCAAAATGCCATTTCCAAAGGCACTGACGTACCATTACAGCATCGGAGATCATCGGAGGGGCTTTGCACTGAGGGCTGATAAGCTGGATGGTCCCTCTCCTCTTTAGTCTGGAGATCTTTTTAGTTAAGCAATATGAGAGGCCTTTGTAATCTTGTGCGCACAGGGCCCTAACAAGACCATGAACTGTCCTGCATTTCTTTTCTGAGATTAAGAAACTTTCTCCAAACTCTCAGCTCATACTTTGATTAGATTACCTAGACTTTTAGAACTTTTTTTCAGTGAAAGTGACTATTTGTCATTGTGAAACACAATGAAATGCTTTCTCTGCATTTAACCCACACACAATAGGGGGCGGCTATTTAAAGCAAAGATGAGGACGGCACCTTTCTCAAGGGTACCGCAGGGAAACCTACTGGTCTAGCGGTCCCTAACCGCTAGGCCACCGCTGCCTCAAGTAGAACACCCAACGGCGGGCTCGCACCCACGACCCCGAGATTGTCTCATGCTCTTCCTACAGAGCTGGCCGGGCATCCATGGCATTCAGGAGCAAACTATCCCAAATATAAACATCGGCATTCTCTGTCAGACTTGTTCTATTTGTGTGACTGCTGGCTGGCTTCTCTCATCCCTTCCTTATCATTAGTCTGAGTGAAATCTTGGGCGCCCCACCTGTCTGAGTGCAATTAGCTGCGGTTCTGTGAACTTTCCTCCATATTCTTCCAAATCCAGCTGACAGACATGCCTATGGAGGGTTCTTTTCTTATGCCATCCTTGAAAATCTCCCCATGCATTAATATACAGAACATTAATATCTTTTATTACCTCTGTGCTGTTCAGTCAAGTTTTAGTCAAATATAGATTATGAACACACTCACACACACGTCAGTCATACAAAGGCACTATGTGGGTGCACTGAGCTGTATGGATATATGCACTAAAAGTAGAGTTAACACTCAAAAAGGTGTTGCTTAAGTGTAGGAGGCCATTCTACGGGAAACATTAAGAGCTCTTACAAGTGGTTCTACAAATATACAGCATTATAGGGGCTTGTAGATCATTTTATTTGGAAATCGGTCGTGTACATAAGTTGAAGGTGCATGATATCTTTCACTGTTCCACCACAAATGTATGGTGGACTCAAGAAACGTCGAATAAACACACAGGCTCTCTTGCGGGACACTCTTAAGGTAAACTAATGGGCGTCTTCCGCCTCGCTTGCAGCCCAGCTCTCCCCCTTCCCTTCACTCCGCGGTTGGGCTGCCACCTCGGGCTCCAGCCGAACGAGCTCCAGAGCCCCCAAACCGCCAGACAAACCGACCCCACTGCCGGCTTGACTTCGGTGAAAATATCGAGCCGCTGCGTTCGCGCTCCCGTGAGCTCCCACCGAGAAGCAGGCGAGCGCGAAGGACTCGGGGAAAGTCAGCTTTGCGCCCTTTTTCCCTCAAAAACTCTTCAACTGCGAGCGTGACGGACTGCGCTGACTGGTACGTTTTTCTTCACTTTTCTTCCTCCAAAACCGCGTATCCGGTCTGTTCAGTTTGGGCGACTTTCTTATGTAAAAAAATAAAACGAAATAAATCAAGTTCCCACAGAAATACACGGGTTGCTCGACGCTCCGAGGAATTCCACCTTAAATCGCGCCTGTGCGTCCGTTTGATGCAGCTGAGGCACTTTTTAAGGTGGAACGGAGAGTTAGCTCGAGAACCCGACTTTAAGGTGTTTGTATCGCGCTGTATGTTTGCACTTTTGGAAAAAAGTGCTTTATATTCGGTATTAATGGCTTCCCCCCCTTTATTTTTGTTTGGAAAGGGAGTTTTTTCCTAAAGCACGTGACCCACCGTTTCAGTCGATGCTTCTCGGGGATGTTTTGCAAAACTGATTTCTCATGAAGTGCATTGAAGAAACCAGGCTTGACCCAAGTAGGAAAAGTCACTAATGGAATTTTTTTTTAATCATTTGCATCACAACATAAGAAGTACACCTTTCTTCAATATGTGAGTGAGCAAAGGACCCACTTCAGGATGAGCGTCTGTGCTGGGAAGGGGCTCTGGGGCTCTGGGGCTCATGGTTGTGGGGAATGTGGAAAATGTAGCCAGTCTGGTATGTGCTGGCTGTTCTCCTTCAAGGCCTTCAGTCACAAAACGCCCAGTTTCTTCTCTGTAACCCACTGACCAGATCTCACCAGTGCACCGCTGTCAGCCCTCCACTCCACCAGCCCCACCATTCTTCAGGCGCCAGGGCTGAAATAGACACCTCTCGCCTTTCTGAGCTGCGAGGGTCACAAACACGCTGGGGGTTATACAAGTGATGAAGGTAAAGCCGGCTGTCTCTGGCTGATAAGCAGACAAACTCAAAGCTTAACGGCTGCAGGGGTCTGTTTTAAAACAACAAATGTGTCCTTTCACACTGATGTGTCACAGGTGGGTTAACCTCATTCAGCAGAGTCCGCAGCACTTGAATCGATCGTCCTAAATTACATTTCTTGCCAGGTTTGGCATGCTTGCCTGGTCTGTTTAGTATGGGTGTGAACCTTTCAGCGCTCAGAAATAAATCCTTTAGCACATTTTTCAGCACAACTCTCCAATTTCTCCACAGCTGAATATAATTTGAATAAGATTTGATGAACTCTTTGGATAAATTGATTTAAGTCACAGATGCTTCAGCTACAAAAGTGTGGGCTACCTGATTTACATTGCATGCAAAACTGGCCACACTATTGACGATGTTGTTTTATTCTCATTGAGCGTCTACATAGTGGCTACCTGATCGGCTTTCCCTGTCCTTCTTACATGTGCTGGCGAACATGCATGTGACCGTTACCACTAGACCATCACACAGACACAAGCTCGTTGGATATCCTATTCCATGGGCAATAATATGGAGTTGCAACCCCCTTTTCTGGAAGAGCGTCCACTCTTCTCTAAAGGCTTTCCACTATTTTTGCAGAGTGTGTGGAAATTTGTGTCCATTCGCTTAAAATGGAAGGTCAGGCTGTTATGTTGGTCAAGAAGACCTGGCTTGAAGTCAGCATTCCATTTTTTTCCCCCCAAGGGAGCTCATTTGGGTTAAGGTCAGGGCTTTTTGCAGGCCTTTTTGAGTTCCTCCACACCGGACTCATCTTTACGGTCATCACTTTGTGCACAGAGGCACGGTCAGGCACAATCAACAGGAAAGGGCTTTCCCAAGCTGTTGCCACAAAGTTTGAAGCGTATAATTGTCTAAAGTGTCTTTGTATGCTGTAGAATGAACTTTTCTATTCAGTGCAACTAAGGAACCTCACCCAAACGCTGAAAACTGCAGCTCTAAGTGACACTTGGCAATGTGTATAGTGTTCTTAGGTTTGTGGCTCTAGAAGTCACAAAAACTCATTTCATTTAGTTCCTAATGCAGAATTATGTGCTGGTGTTGGTTCTAGAGGCATTTTTGCAGTTTCCTAAGGAGCAAAAAAAAAAAAGTAATATTAATAAAGTTTTTTACCTAGTAAAAAAGAATACTTAAATGTTGATTAACCAGGGAACTAAAACAAAAATCACAAATCGCTTAATACAGTTCCGTTTTATTAAATGCTTTTTTTGCTCATTAAGTGTTGCTGACACATGCTGGAGAACAGGCTTGCAAGACTGTAAAAAGTACAGTTAATATATAAATGACAGTCACTGTACATTGTACTGAGAATACTTTTTTTTATGTCTGAGTTTTTTCATTGGCCCAGTTCCTCAATTCAGGAAAAAAAAAAAAAAAAGGATTGCTTCTACTGCTATAGAAGCATTGTAGCCTGCATATCTCTGTTTTGAAGACAGGAATATGCCATAGAGTAAAGGAAACCAACAAAGCAAGTGTGAGATGACTTAACAGCTTGACACAGAGGCAAGTGTGTGTATTATGATATAGATGAGAGTTCACAAGTTGCTAATTGTGGCACATAAGCTTTCGGTGACTACATTAGCTACACAGCTTCAGTGAAGCTCAGAACTAAAGAAGATAACATTTGACACCAGGCTTCTCTTTTCAAATGGTTCATCTTACTGTTCCTTTGAGTGTGTTCTTTTTCCCCACCTAACCTTTTTCAGGTTATTTGAGCTACATACAATTTACACAATCTGAAGAACCTGAAGGGAGTGTGCTAAATTCAACAGACTATTGAGATCAACCTTTTTTTTTCTTTTTTTCCCCAGACCTTTTTTCTCACACATTTCTCTCTTTCCTATGTTTTCAAGGCAAGATGGAGTTGTCTTTAGCAGCACTGATCTGTTCATCTTTCTTAGCTCCAGCGCTGGGTGAGTGTTCTTTTATGTTCTCTACTCTGGCTTTCATATACTTTTCATTATTTATGGACTTCACCTTCCATACACATTGCGTCATTAGTGTTCCTTTAATTTCCTTGAAACCTTTCAAAGCAAGTGTTGCCTGTTTTGAAATATGGAAAGCATACCTGAATGTGGGGGCATCTTCATTTTAAATCAAATGCTTGTTTAGAAAGTCAAATTCACAAAGTTTTTCTTTAACCCAAATGTAATCAGTCAGCAAAGGCATTTTTGATGTCTGAATTTACTTCTTTACTTTTGCACTGGAGTTACAAGGCTGTGTTTAAGATTGCCAAACTGACACAATTTGAGGCATGAGAGATAGTTTAGCTCAGTGTTAACTAATGGGATTTTCCATAAATTGTTAACTTCATTAGCCTTGTGTCTTTTTCAAGAATAAGGGTGATGCGCAGAGTTGTAGTAACTATAGAGGGATAAAGTTGATCATAATGCATAAAGTTAAGGAAAAGAGTAGTGGAAGCGAGGTTAAGAAAAGAGGTGGTGATTATTGAACAGCAGTATGGTTTTATGCCGCGAAAGAGCACTACAGATGCAATATTTGTTCTGAGGGTGTTGAAGGTCAGAAGGAGTTACATTTTGCCTTTGCGGACTTGGAGAAATCATATGACAGAGTGCCTAGGGAGGAGTTGTGGTTTTGTATGAGGAAGTCAGGTGTTACAGAGAGGTATGTGAGAGTAGTTCAGGATGGGTATGATGGCAGGGTAACAGTGGTGAGATCTGCAGTGGGAGTGACGGAGGTATTTAAGGTAGAGGTTGGATTACATCAAGGATCAGCACTGAGCCCATTCCTGTTTGCAATAGTAATGGATAGGTTGACGGACAAGGTTAAACAGGAGTCTCCGTGGACGATGATGTTTGCTGATGATATTGTGATCTGGAGCGAGAGTAGGGAGCAGCTTGAGGAGAACCTGGAGAGATGGAGATCTGCTCTAGAGAGGAGAGGAATGAAAGTGAGTTAGACAAAGACAGAATACATGAGTGTGAATGAAAGGGAGGAAAGTGGAGTGGTTAGGATGCAGGGAGTAGAGGTGTCAAAGGTGGAGGAGTTCAAATACTTGCGATCAACAGTTTAGAGTAACGGCGAGTGTGGAAGAGAGGTGAAGAAGAGAGTGCAGGCAGGTTGCAATGTGTGGAGAAGAGTGGCTGGAGTGATTTGTGACAAATGGGTACCACTGATGAAAAGACAGGAGGCGAAGCTGGAGGTGTCAGATTTAAAGATGCTGAGATTTTCGTTGGGTGTGACAAGGACGGACAGGATTATAATTGAGTATATTAGAAGGACAGCTCAGGTTAGATGTTTTGGAGACAAAATTAGAGAAGCAAGGTTGCTTTGCTTTGGACATGTCCGGAGGAGAGATGAGGATGTTGAAGATGGAGCTGCCAGGAAAGAGGAAAAGAGGAAAGACCAAAGAGGGGGTTTATGGATGTGGTGAGAGAGGACATGCAGGTGGTTGGTTTGAAGCAGGAAGATGCAGAGGACCAGAAGAAATGGAGATGGTTGATCCACTGTGGCGACCCTTAAATGGGAGCAGCCGAAAGAAAAAGAAGAAGATTAGCCTCGTAACTCCAGTGCTAAAATAAAGAAAATAACCTGTCTTAGCTGGTTGAATGCATTTGAGGTATTTCCTCAAGGGCAAAGATGTGGGTTGTTGGTTTTGGTTTTGGTTTTGTTTTTGTTTTTGTTTTATTTATTTATTTATTTGCCTAGTTTTGGGATGCCCTGAACTGAGAGTGGTCATCCTAAATGATACACCTTTTTAAGATAGGGCTTCATCTTTGTCTGAAAAAGGAGCTTTAACTACAGTGTTTTCCTGGCCCGTATGTGTGTGTATGTGTACAGGGTCGGCTTTTGGCAGGGAAATGCCAGGTAAGTGCGGCTTAGGTGTGGCACATGTTCGCTCGTTGACATAAGCACAGTGTTTCTTTCAGGTTGTGTGTGAGACCAGGCTTTGATAACCATCTGTGTTCTGTTTCTGTCCTTGTGGGAATCCACTCTGTAGTTTTCCTTACTATCCATTAGGATAAATCAAAAGACTGCACAATTTCTTTATTGCACTTTTTTCAGCATCAGACAGATTGCATTTTACCAGTATTTGATATAGCCAACATTTCATGACATACTTTGGAAAACACTGCATTTAATTGCATACAGCTTTTTTCTTGATTTATTTAATCCCTCAGAAAAACATTTTATAAAGCGGTAACATTTGTCTATCACTGGTTAAACTATATTGTTTGGTTGGTTAATAAATAAATGCAAATGTAAAAGTTATCAGGCTTCTACACACTTGTGTGTACTGTTTATTGGCTTAATATTTTCCATATAAAAAGAAAACACCAAAAAAGATGGCGAATTTGTTTTTTTAAGTCTGATACATCTAATAAATAAAAAGTGTGCACAAAAAAACTCTGAGAATGTTTAGTTTGTGTTTAGACAATGCATACTAATTTTCAATTGGAATTCAGCATAATGTCAAATGCCTTTTGACCAGAACTATGAAAACTTGTGTACCAGACTATATATTTCACTAAATGTTAATCCTGGAAGATTTAATTTAGATTTTTTTTCCTGGTTACCCAGTACTTCAAGGTAAAGTTGTAAAATTTCTCAAGTTAGAAACAAGCTGAAAGTGAAATATCATTAGCAAGGCTGAAAATGCATGTAGAACAACATATGCCTGTCTTGCGATGGATAAACATGTGTACTAGTGAGTCCAACTATAGTTGCCAAAACAACTTAATATAAAACTCTGCTTATCCTGACATTAGTTAAGTTATATTGGGAATTGCTGTAGCATTATATCTATGACAGAGGCTTACTAAAGCCAGCTTTTGAAACGGACTTTGGGCCAGTTCTATACATACTGTTTTCTTTTTTTTTTTTTTTTTTTTTTTGCTTAGTAAAACACAGTTGTCAAGAAGCCCACTCGTCTTTTTCATGGAGAAAGTAAATTTTATGCCTGAAGGTCCTTATGTGGGCCTGTGTTCAGCAACAAATAGACAACAGCGCTTCAGGGGTCCAGAATGATTAAGAAATCAAAGTGAAAAAAATGAACATAATGATGAGTCAGTGTCACAATTCCACTGGTGAACAGAATTAACATAAGCTTGCAATTATTTAAAAAATAAATTAGAAAGAATTAGATTTCTGTATACTTTCTGACATTTCTGTAGTTTTGTACTGTATGAGATTGAAGTTTATAACAACTTACTTTTAAGACTAAGACCCAATTTGTGTAAAAACTGAATTTAATCAATAAACAAATTATTATGTCCTGTGGCCTAGCTCTTGCAAATGCATTTTCATATAGTTTCAAGTGATTAAATTATTTTCTTTTTTCCCACACAATGAGTTACTAAAAATATTCTCATGCTGGTAGAAATGTACAGCTGTTGCCAAAAGTTTTGAGAGTGACACAAGTATTGGTTTTTGCAGATTTGCTGCTTGAGTGTTTTAAGATCTTTTTGAAAGATGTTTCTGTGTTGTAACTGAAGTATAATTACAAGCATTTCCTGAGTTTCAAAGGCTTCTATTGACAATTATGCTACGTTTATGCAAAGAGACAATATTTGCACAGTTGGCACTGTCATGCCAACAGTAAAGCATTCATTCATGTGTGGGGTTGCTTCTTAGGCAAGGGAGAGGGCTCACTCACAATTTTGCCAAACACAGCCAAGACATCCTCTGAGAGCAACTTCTTCCATGAACTATCCAAGAACATTTTGGTGAAAAGCATTACCCTTTCCAGCATGATGAACAAAAACCCACAAAGGGGTGGCAGTGGTCCAGTGGTAGGATACTTGCCTATGGCTCAAGAGGTCCCACCTCCCACCTTCGAATCCCACCTCTGGCACTACCACCACTGGGTCCCTGAGCAAGACCCTTAACCCTGAGTTGCTCCAGGGGGACTGTCCCTGTAATTAGGACATGTAAGTCGCTCTGGACAAGAGCGTCTGCTAAAATGCCGTAAATGTAAGCATGGGAGTTTATGCAAGAAAGGGCTCCATCAGTCAGGATTTGGCCCAGAAGTTGATTGATAGCATATCAGGGTGGTGCAAATGTTGTCAATAAAGACAATTGAAATGCTTGTAACTCTACGGGTGGTGGTGGTGGTCTAGTGGTAGGATACTTGTCTATGGACTTATGGCTCAAGTGGTCCCAGGTTTGAATCCCACCTCTGGTACTACCACCACTGGGTCCCTGAGCAAGACTCTTAACCCTGCTTACTGTCCCTGTAATTAGCACATGGAAGTCGCTCTGGATAAAAGCGTCTGCTAAATGCCGCAAATGTAAGCCAAATGTAACGTAAATGTAATGTGGAGTATACCATAGAGACATCTGACAAAAGGATCTAAAAACACTGAAGCAGCAAACTTGAAAACCAATACTTGTCACTCTCAAAACTTTTAGCCATGGCTGTAGCATTTAAGTTTGATTTGAGATGAAGGGAAGCAGTCTTTGAAAAGGACACAGTCCTTTTTGAATGTGTGTTTAACAAAAGAAAAGTCTCTTGAGCCTTCTTCACAGTAATGCAAAAACCTCAAAATGCAAGAACTGCAAAGCACTCCACTATTCACATTGTTAAAAGAGAATGAAATATGAGAGACTCTTAGTTTTTTTGTGATTGTATTGCTGCATTCACTCTTTTAATTTAAAGGATGAGCAAACCAGCCTTTCTTGTGTAGTGTTATGCAAACAAGCTTATGATTTCTACAATAATGCCTTCAGCTTATTTCTAAGTAGCTCATGGTTGCCTTGAGGCAGTGGACACATTCCCTCTCCAAATAAGCTCTTGGGTGTACAGAAATCTGTCTAGAGGAGGTTAGCAATTGATACTGTTTTTGCAATTGATATACCCGTAGGTAGCATAAGTGTAAATAACCTAAGAATGAACTGTCCCTTTTGCAGGAAAATTTTAAGAAATCATTATGAACAATGGACAAATGACTGCCATGCTTCACACAGCATCGTTGCTTCTGTGTGTACCTCACCATGTTGCTGTCTCAGTGGATTGCTGAGAATGTCTTGACCTTTGTAACCTGCTTATTTTAAGACTCCTGATTGCACATGTAAGCAAACAGAAATATAGTTGCAAAGTAAGGCTGCAGCATATTTGTTTATGCATTTATTTACATTTATATATGGACTTCATATGTTTGGCATATGAAAATCTTTTTTTTTTCTTTCTTTTTTTGTGTGTAATTTTTACTTTTGAACATCCTGCATAACAGAGCTCTTGTTTAAAATGAATCTGATATAATGCTTTTTATTTGCTACTGAGCTGGAGGGCGAGGTGGGAAGGCAACCTGATACGCTTGTTGAACAGTCACTCTGTTCATAAATTCTTGGAGTAAAATGCACCATGAATGTTACTCAGATATTGAGGTTTCCTGTTTCCAATGTGCCGTGCAAAGATTGGGTCTATTTCTTTAAGACATTGTTGTCCACTCTTAAAAATAAAGGTTTGTAAAAGGGTTTTGGGTTTAGAACCCTTTATGGTACCTTTTTGTTTTTAAGAATGGTGTGCACATCTACTGTTTTACTCTATTTATAATGTCCCCACATTGATTGAAAAAACAAAATCTGTGGTGGCAGAGACATCTTTTTGCCTTTTTTATTTTCACTTGGCAGCACTTCAGTGTTAACTGTGCAGTAAAACAGATTTGTGCAAAAAGCCATATGTTTCCATGGTCAGATGACAAAAAAGCACACACTCTCAACAGAGAACACACTTCTGCAAATTTTAATTCACTATTACTGATTATTTACTTTATTTAGATTACTTGGGAAAAAATATGTAAATAAAATGTGGCATGTGCAAATAATGGCACTTTTTGATAATGTTTCCAAAAACTAAACATGAAAATAGAAATTGTGTGCTAAGTGTGCAGAAAAGCACCATATTTAAGTTTGTTCCATGTCGCAGATGGGTTCTAATTTTCATAAATGAAGAGGCAGCTTTTGTTATGCCTGAGGGACCTCAGACTACAAATAATGCACACTTGAATACTTGAATAGTTCTTATTTATTTCTCATTTTATTATTTACTTTTCTTTTTATTTACTTACATTTTTTTCTATGAATTTTTACAGAAAATAGTATCTTAATCAGTCTAGCATCACTGCACAGGTCCCTAGAACCTGCTAAAAATGGCATCTTAAAGTCTTTTAAAATTAATTTTTGACCAACATCAGCAGGGAGTGATTTCTAGTAGCCACAAAAATGATTTATATGAAATTAATTTCCCTAGCTAGCATTAAGCGGGAAACTTAAAATTTAGATGCAACTGTTATAAAATAGTGATACATTGAAGTGACTAAAAAGAGGATACCACCATAGAGAAATACCTTTCCCTACAGAAATGCAGACATCTAAGAATTATAACTATAGAATTTAATGGAATATTCATTGCAGCCCATAAAATACTTTTTTGTGTATACATCTGATTGCTGCTAAATTTTCCTTTGTGCTATTTATTGTTTTAGCATGCTTGGAAGCAGGAAATTAGTTATTTAGCCTTTTCTGCAGCATAACGGAACATCTGTTCATTAACTATTGGAAAATCAAATTTAAATATCAGTCTGATTGTTTTCTTTCATTTTGGAACAATTCTTTTTCCTATGCTCTATTTTTACATGATTGGGTTAGGATTTGGTTCATTTGCGGTCATAGCACATTGTCATTGTGGTAATACACAGACACACTGTAGTAAAGCTAGAATATGTGCTTCTATATGTGTGTGTCCTTCTATATGTGCTTTTGCACGTTTTGTGCATGGGAATGTTATGGTAATGAGATCTTACATCAAAACAATAATTTGTCTCAGAATGGACTGATTATTGACCTTTAAGCATTATGACATCCATTTCAGCTTCTATAAACTATGGTTTGCTCTAAAAAAAAAATTGCCTTTTGTTCTTTGAAAGAAAGGGCCCTGAATATGACTTTCATTTTGAAATTTTGCTTTACTTTCCAAATCAAAGACCTTATAGAATATCAGTTCTCAAGCACTGCAAACTTGGATCATGTTGTCTTTCATCCTACAAAGTTTGCTGAGGCTTAGAATAATTCTTGTAGAGACATTAATGCCCAAACATGGCTTCCCAGGCATTTTTAGACTAAAATTAAATAAATGTAATAATATCAAGGGCTGTAGAAATATGAAAATTGAAATAACACATTTTATACTCTTTTAGTTTAATTTTTATAGACAAGGCTTGAACAAAAGCTAAGAAGGTGATGTAACACGCTTATCTGCATTGACGTGGAATGGCCTGGTACTATGACTTTACTCAAAGGTTATTATAACAACATGTTATTAGCATTAATGTAATGACCTTTTCTGTTTTCTTTCTGTAGCCTCTACAATGGAGGACGTCGATGGTAAGAGCTTCTTATGTAATATATTTATTTATACTGTATCATTCCAACCCTGGCTTGGAAGCAATTCAAAAGCTTTTCTTGCAAGGCCAGGCTAGTTTAAGCTCTGTTTGACAGGAACCAGAACATCTGAAATGGCAGGACTGGAGCCATAGCAGGTAAAGGAAAATGTTGGTCACTATGTAGGAAAGCCATTTCCTCTTAAAGTACATTCCAAGTGCTTTCAGGGATACTGTTGAATCTTCTGACACTCAATGTTGGTAGTTATGGATACAGTGCTGTGAAAAAAAGTATTTGCCCTTTTTTTTTTTTAAGTATATGCTACAAAAGTATTACATGACAATGTCATTGCAAAAAATGTTGTTCAAATCAGGCATTTTCATTATGACATGAACAGCTTTATTCTTAGCTTTAGCAAATGTGGGGAAATAAGAGTCACATTTGTTAAAAGTGAGTGCTGAGATGTGTGGTGGCCATGTTGTCAGGTTGCAAGTGCTCATGAGAATTGGAGTTTGAAGAAGCAGTAGCAGACACGACAGTAAGTCATGCACATTGGTGCACTGTTTGCCCCCTACCCACAATATTCAGATGTCCGTCAAGATATCCTTCACTCCTCTTAAGAGTTCTCAAACCATATACAAAAAAAAAGAGCTTTTGAATTTCTGTCTCTTTAAAAATATGTAAATAATTAATTTATTTTAATCATATCATTTAAAAAAAAAAAAGGTTTAAATGGTTTGTTTTTATTATTAGATGTATCTATTTAATGGTTCTTATTTTCCTATTGTCTACAAATATTAAATGTTTATTTTTCTGTGATTGTTTTATTTATGAAAGCTTGAAATGACAAACTATTCAACACCTATAACACCCAAATATAAAAATTGTCCCCTAGGTCTTTCACCTTTAGCAGGAATAACTACAAATAACTGCAAACATCCTGCTTTCAAGCATAAGAAGATTTTTGTTAGGAGAATTTAGTTTCATTTAAATGGTTTTCATTCAAAAATATTTTTATGATGTAGTTCATTTTGATGTAGAGATATTAATGCCCAAACATGGCTTCCCAAGGTTTACTCCATTTGGAGCTTTGTCATTGTTTCTCTGGATCCCAGAGTTTGCAAGATTCGTATCCCCATTCCTAATATTTCCGTATGTGTATATTACAATATTTTTTAATTCCCAGATCTTTTCAAATATTGTTTAACAGAGGCATATTGCTGAGACCTTCTAGGAAACACCACATTGCTGTAAAGGTTGTATTTAAGTGTAGATTCAACAGTGTTGTCCAGATTTAACATTGGTGGCAGCAATCTTGGGTTAAACTTGGTTCATTGGTTGATTATTTGACTAAGGGCGCACTTCATTTTTTCACTTGGGTAACAAAGTTGTTGGTTAATTTATGTTCTTAAAATCATTTGTCAAATGATCCAGTGATTTATTTGTGTTTACTTTTGTCTTTTGTGTTATAGTAAGATATCAGCAACAGTGCAGTGTTATGAATAAACAAAGTTTATTAAAGGAGGCAAAACTTTCACGTCATCATCTTCTTTTGACTGCTCTCAATAGGGGCAGCCTGCATGTCCTCTCTCACCACATCCATAAACCTTATCTTGGTTCTCCTCTTGACTGGCAGCTCTATCTTCAACATCCGTTTTCCAATATACCCCCTTTTTTTTCTTTTTTCTTCTCTCAGCACAACTGTCTTAGGCTTGCATAACACAGCTGATCTCACTACCATCTTGTAAACCTTCCATTTTACTCTTGCTGGTACCCATCTGTTACAGATCACTGCTGCCACTCCTTTCCACCCACTATAACCTGCCTACACTGTCTTTTTTTTATCTCCCTTCCAGACTCTCTGTCGCTCGGAACTGTTGACTAAGTATTCCCTGCATCCTAACCATTCCTTTGCCCTCCCTTTCTTTTACCCTGATGTATTTGTCCCAATGACTTTCATTCCTCCCTTCTAGAGGATATCTCCAACTCTTCAGAGTCTCCTCAAGCTGCTCCCAACTCTCGCCATAGATTGCAATGTTATCTGCATATATCATACATTTATGTTTACACATTTTAGCAGATGCTCTTATCCAGGGACAGTCCCCCTGGAGCAACTCAGGGTTAAGGGTCTTGCTCAGGAACCCAGTGGTGGTAGTGCTGGAGGTGAGTTTCGAACCTGGGAACTCTTGAATCATAAGTCCGTAGGCAAGTATCCCATCACTAGGCCACCACCACCATCATACTCCTGTTTAATCTCATCTGTCAACCTGTCCATCGCCATTGTAAACAAGAAAGGGCTCAGTGATGATCCTTGCAATTCCTCCTCTACTTTAAACACATCCATCAGTTCTACTGCAGACCTAACCACTGTCACGCTGGCCTCCTACATATCCTGTACCACTCTGAATTATTTCTCTGCCACTCCTGACTCTCATACAAGATCACAACTCCCCTCTATGCACCCTGTCATGCACTGTGTATTTGTGGACAACTGACCTTCTAACCTCTATGCTTTTCTCTCAAAATACACATTGTGTTCTATGTAGTGTACTTTCTCTATTTCCTATAGCTGTGTGCTGCTGTTGCTGATCAAAAAAATTTCACAGTACTGTATCCAAAGCCACGAATGCAATGTCCAGTGTTTTAACATCCAGTGCAATAAAGAAGCAATACTATGATATAAATAACTTTATTTATACTTAAAAATAAGTTTAAGGAAAAACTATTATTCATAATGTTCCACTTAATGTAGTTTATTTAATCAGCCCAGATGTGTCTAAAAAAATTGCTTTTAAATAAAGAGCTGCAGCTGTGAACAGTAGTTCCTAACAGACCTTAAAAACCATTATTCACCCAAATGACGTGAATAGCTTCCATTAAAACACACTACTTTAAACTTCTCTCAACCTTTAAAAAAAAAAAAAAAAAGCCAAGCAGACCTGTCAGTATAGTTTAAGAAACAGTTGTCTAATTTATGGTAGCTTTTTAAATACCAATATCATAACTGTAGCAGATTTGTTTATTTTTATAACTTGCAGTCAAATTGTTTCCTAAACCAAAATAAGTCTGTACATTCTTAAAGAAGAGCTAATAAAATTTGAGCTGGTTGAGAGAAGTTCTGGTGATTGTATTTTTATGGATATGTTTGAATGACTACTGACTTCCTTGTGTTTTGTCAACATTGTTCTCAGGTGCAGTTTAAAGTAAAACAGCAAAAAATATAAGATTTGAACACTTCATTTTGCTGATTGACTGCATCTGGGTGATTGTGGATTCGATTGAGTTTATTTTTTTCTGTTGCATTGTTACCTCAAGGGAGCAGAAACTTTTTGAAACTTTTTTTATTCTGAGATGAACTCTTAGTATTCCCATTGACGTCCAGCAGTGTTTGAGATATAATGTGTTTGCAGAATCTCAGCTTGCCTTTAGTAATTATTTGAATACGATGCGGGGTCACAGACTCAAGTTAACTTTTTCAACTTTTGAGTCAACTTTTTATTCATTTCTCTTTCCCACCAGAGTACGACAGCCCATTTCATTATGGTAAGTGGGGATAAATTACATCTATTTAGTGAATTTTGAGATACTGGGGAAAGAGAAAATTCCCTTTTTTTGAAGGCACAAAGTGTTATGTAGGAAAGGTTCCAAAAGTGCAGTGTGTTTTCCAATCTACCTGCTATTTTGATGACTAATTAGCTTGATGATTAATTTCTGAATGCAATAATTGTGTTAGGAAATTATGTTCTGCTCAGGAGAGGTTGTGGTGATGAATCTTTCTCAGGAAACACCTGGGAAGAGCATTTAAAGTTGTTTTTAATTTTTTCTTTTTTAATCAAATCGTAATAAAATACACCCCCCTTTTAAACACAAATGGGGCATGGATTGAAAGTGTAGAATCTGTTCCTGTGAGAGATTTTCTCAATGATCAGTTAGCAAAAAATACATCACATCGTCTATCATTGGGGCAGGATCTTTTTTTGTGTGTATTTTGTGTATAAATACACTGCTTAAAAATTAAAGGAGCACTTTGAAAACACATCAGATCTCAATTGGGGGGGGGACATGCTGTATATCCATACTGATATGGAATGGGTAACATGTTAGGAACAAAAGGATGCAACATTATTTGATGAAAATGATCAACCTACAGAGGGCTTAATTCTAAATCACCCAAAAATTTAAACTGAAAAACTGATGCGGCAAGCTAGACCAATTTGCTGAAATGTCAATGCAGCAACTCAAAATGGTACTCAGTAGTATGTATGGCCCCCACGTGCTTGTATGCCCTTATGAGCTGACGGATGGTGTCCTGGGGTGTCTCCTCCCAGATCCTGACCAGGGCATCACTGAGCTTCAGGACAGTCTGTGGTGCAACCTGGCGGCATCAGATGGACCTAAACATGATGTCCCAGAGATGTTCTATTGGATTTAGGTCAGGCTAGCATGGAGGCCAGTCAGTGGTATCAATTCCTTCATCCTCTAGGAGCTGCCTGCATACATGAGGCCGGGCATAATCATGCACCAGGAGGAACCCAGGACCCACTGCACCAGCGAAGGGTCTAACAATAGGTCTAAGGATTTTATCCCGATACCTAATGGCAGTCAGGGTGGCATCGTTTGTCTAGTACAGGTCTGTGCATTCCCCCAATGGATATACCTCCCGAAACTCTGACCCACCACCAAGCCGATTATGCTGTACAATGCTGCAGGCAGAATAGCATTCATTGTGGCTTCTCCAGACCCTTTCACCTCTGTCACATGAGCTCAGAGTGGCAGAGCCGGGCAGCAAGCACAGGGCCCACTAGAGGACGTTGGGCCGTCAGGCCACCCTCATGAAATCTGTTTCTAATGGTTTGGTCAGAGACGTTCATGCCAGTGGCCCACTGAAGGTCACTTTGTAGAGCTCTGGCAGTACTCATCCTGTTCCTCCTTGCACAAAGGAGCAGATACTGCTGATGGGTTAAGGACCTCCAATGGTCCTGTCCAGCTCTCATAGAGTAACTGCCTGTCTCCTGGAATCTCCTCTATGCTCTTGAGACTTGCTGAGAGACACAGCAAACCTTCTGGCAATGGCACATATTGATGTGCCATCCTGGTGCAGTTGGACTGCCTGTGCCTCATGCTCCCTATACTACTTAACTGACCAGATCAATATCCCAGAAGTTTAACTGACTTGAGACTAAGTGTTCCTTTAATTTTTTAGAGCAGTGTATATCTTTGTTGAACACTTGTATGACCTCAGGGCCTTCTATTTCCTGAACTTGAAGTAGGTGTGTTACTTTTTTTTTTTTTTTTTTTTTTTTTTTTTAAACCCTAACCCTAATTCCCTGTATGACCTTTAGTTACCCCAGGAACCAACCCATAATGATAGAATTCCTTTATTAGGTTTATTTGAACTTTTTCCTATTGGGGTTTTATATATAAGGAGCTGAGAGTTGGAGGGCCCTGGGAATGGAGGACCCTGGTAACATAGGACCATGGGAATATAGGGCCCTGGAAACATACGGCCTTAGAACACAGGACTCGAAAAACATTGGAATTTGGAAAAGAGGCCCTGAGAGTGTATGCCTCCAGGAAGATTAGGCCAAAGGGACATGGGAGTCCGGAAATTAATGACCTGAAGAATACAAGTCCTAGAGACAGGGTGCATAGGACTTTGGGAAACATGTATAACTGACCCAAGTTGACACTTAAAGTTCATGGTTCGTATTCATAGTGAGCTGATGCTGCTTAGAAATGGAATGTGATGTAATACAGCAATGAAGAGACAAAAGCACGAAGCAAGATTAATGCCTTCATTTTGGTAACTGCTATTGCCTGCTACTGTGTAGTGATAAAACATCTGTCGCTAAATCATTTTTTAATTTCTAGCAAGCTAATGACTAAGTATCGGCCCTTCTCATATTCTTTCTTAGAATATGAAAGTTACTGCTCCCATTCTTGACTCATTTGCACTGACTTTTTTGCTTTGAGGGAATTTCCACAACAGTAAATATGTGAAATTCAAAGAAAGCCTTTGCTGAAAAAGGCTTTCACAACTTTGCTATAAGGTTCATGCCAAGAGGACCTGGATATACACAAATATCATTGTACAATTTCAATGTACCAAACTTTTCAAATGCCTTTTCCTGTTGCCATGTTGACATACTGCTCTGTCTGCTCCTTTCAGACTATGAATCTGTGAGGATTGGGGGCTTGATCTTCGCAGCCGTGCTCTTTCTCATGGGGATCTTTATCATCATCAGTGAGTGTTTGTTAGATCATTTCCATTGGGAAGTCTTTTGTGAAAAAAATGAATAGACAATTCATGTGTAACTAATGTAGTCTGCTCCAGTACCCTTGAATAGCTGATCGAATTAGGTCAGTTAGTTGGATCACTCTGTGCACAGTATGTTTTTCATAAGATTTGATGTAAATCCCTTTGCTTTTTTTCCTCATAACACACATACATGGTTTACTTTAAGTTACTTATTAATCACAAATATCTTACAATCATTAATAAGCAGATGTAACACAAATAAAGCATTAAGTATTAACTAAGTATAGGTGATAGTGGCTTCACTATTTGTAGAGCAATAGTGCCTGTTAATTGTTTGTAACTGCTTATTAGATACTTTTTTAATGAGCTTATTAATGACCATTTAAACATTAAAAAGTGACAACCCCTTTCCAAAACCACCAAATTTAAAGAAGTAAATCTTGATCTTAGATATTAATTAATAATTTGATGAGATTCATTGCAGGCTTCTGTAGTTTTTGCATTCAGAATGCCTTTGTATCCTTTGTAGTTTATGATCCCATAAGTGAGTGCTAGCTCTGCTGGAAAAAACAACCGACTGTGATAAGCGTGTTCTAGTTGGAATTCTTCCTCCAGACTTCTCCTCATTCACCATTATTGCAGGGATTAAGTTGGTTTGGATGGGCAATTGTGGTACATGTAAACAGAAAAGGCTTTCCAGTACTGTAATTTAATTTAAAAAGACTCCTCTCTCCCATTACTTTACTCAAGCCAGCCAGTTTGAGTTTCTGTTAGCTGACAGATTTGTTTTTTCATTTTTAGTTTGACAAATAAACTCTTGAACACTGAACACTGAAAACATTGAAATGTATGTTCCTGACTTAAAAACAAAAGTTTGCATTGACAAATGTATTGATGCAATGCATTGACCAAATAAATCGGATGCTTAGGGCCTTGGTGCTGAGGTGTAGCCAGGAGGGGAAGATGTTTTATTTGTAAATAAAAAATTTAATGTTTATACACAAACATTAATATAAACTTTTGATTTTATTTACACTGTTCATCTGCATTTGTCTTGTTTGTAGTAGGCCAAGCTATAGCCTAACTAAGAGTTCTAATTAAGAGCTTTTACACCAGAAAAATGTGCACGATGACTAACAAGTGAATCTGGGTCCAGTGATTTACATTACAAACTCCTTCGAATTTCCTTTCTTTACCCCTCTGCTCCTTGATTTTTGATCAAAAAGTTCAGACATGGTTAAAGTGCATACTTAAATTTATTTGTGTAAATCTCAGTTTAACTACATAGAAATTAAGCTATTTTTTTTTTTTATATAGTCCTCTTTCTTTCAGGGCACCATAATATTTTGAACAATTAGCTTCACAGGTGTTTGTGTTTACTCATTAGTGCAGGGATAAGATACTTCTACCATTTGGAGTCTTTCGAGAAAAGAATACGAGCAAATATGAGGCTGAAAAACAAGAATAAAACTACTAGGCATCGGTCAAACATAAGTTTACCAACATCAACTGTCTAGAATATCTTAAGAAGAAAGAATGCTTTGGTGAGCTCTGTAATCACAAAGGAAGTGGTAGGACAAGGAAGACCACCAGAAGAAGTGACCTGAAATGAGAGTGATTATGCGATTATAGTGTTTTCTCCATGGTGAAGCTGAAATGTATGCAAAAAACTTAACGTCTGGAATAAGCCCTTAAATCGTGTCTGAATTGTTTGATTCAAAATTTATCACTTAGCAGAAGAGGGGCAAATCAAGGAAAAAGGTGTCTTTGTCCCATACCTTGCAGAGGGCTCTGTTTTATTTATGTACATTTGTTTTTTTTCTAATTTTTATTCAGTAAAGCAAACCCAAGAACAATAAAGGTAATTCTAGACAAATTTGTAGGAGGTAATACTGAGCCATTAGCTTGTGCTTTTATGATACACACATAACAGCAAACTAATATGACTAATGTCTTTCAGGATTGATCTGTCAAAATCGCTTTGCCTAACAACAGAGTGTGTGGTGAAAATCCTGCTTTAAACTTCCCACGGTTTTTGAAGGAATATTGCTTGAAGTGCCGATGCCACAAGTAGATGTTTTTGGATGAGTGGTGGAAGTTATTTCTAGACAGTGAGTCGTTTGTGATTCTCTGAAAGCAGAGGAGTGGTATTCTGTTGGGAAAATGATCATAATGTTATTATAACCAGTGCCATCCAGCATAAGCCACTGGCATTATTCAGGATGTTTATCCATATGCCAGGTGAAGTCATCTGTACCTCCAGTTAAGAAAAACAACGTCAAATGTAGGCTTTGGAATGGATGGACTGCAAGACTGCATGCCTTTTTCAATGCTTCAACTTCACCCCCTTATGATACCCAACACCACACCCCTCTTATGAGACCCTTGTCCCACTTAGAGCCCTTAACCAATGGGGTCAGACAGACTGCCACAAACTGAAACCCTGAAACATACACCAGCTCATAAATTAGTTAAGTAGAACAAGCTCAGCAAATTTTGCTTGTAAAGAGACCCAAGGACTCAACAGCCAGACTGAGATAAATCACAGCAAAGAGTCCCATGTATTGATGGATGTTGCTTGAATATCATTGGTCCAAACTTGTTTTAAGATGAGGCTTCTCATTAGGATACCCAAATAAGGTATTTGTAGTTTGAAAAATGAATAAATCCTCTACTATTCTCTACTTTTAAATTTGTTTTTAACTGAACCTGTATTGTAAAACTAGATCATTTCAGGACAAGAGCAAATAACGCACCTTGTGTTGCTCCTTAGCTGAGCTACATAAACTTGAAAGTATTAGTACTATTAAACCAATAAAAGGTTACCATCTCAAGTTTTTTTAACAAATTGAAGTTTTAGTGAGGAGGTGTAGAGAATAATTTCAGCAAGATTGCACAAGGAGTTCTTAATGTAAAACACATGATGGCAACGACACTTTTTTGCTTGTCATTGATGGGATCATGAAGTTTACAAAAGCGTTTTGTATGTAATGAAATTAGAGCACTTAGTTTGACACTGTTTCCTTAGAAACTAAATACATGTTTAAGTATGTCCAAATAATTTGAGTCGTTGTTTTCCTGTGAAAATATTAGGCATTCTCTTTAAACGTGTGCTTCAGAATAGATTTATTAAAAAAAAAAATCTCATTTTGTCGGGTCATCCTGCTCACTCTCACTCTCTCGTGTTTCCTGTAGGCCGAAAGTGCCGCTGCAGAGGAAGCCAGGCGTCAAAGTAAGATTAGGAGGAAAAACTTTTTTTTTTTCAACTGTTATCCTCTTTCTACTGTACACATGCTGTAAGGCAGTGTAAGGCCTGTAAGGTTTTTATGTACAGTATCTGTATGTTCTTGGAAAAAATCAAATCCTTTTCTAGTTGGCCTTTGACTTTTTTCTTTGTACCCTCTTAAAGCCAGGGAACTTTTTAGTTTGACATTGTAAACATCTAATTTTGTACACTTGAACCTGTATGTTAATGTGAAAGCATGATTTATGAATATGACAAGCTTAAATGTCACAATTTTTTACTATTTCTGTTCAGATCATCATGCAAGGTAAAAAGCCAGTGATAAATTCAGTGAACAACTGCTACAAGAAAAATCTAAACCCTGTATTTTTTATGAATCCTTCTTTTAGATAGAAATTAAACTACAATGCGCAGACAGCAGATGAGCAGGTGAGTATCTCAATAACGTACCTTCTATATTCAATAAATTGGGTACTACAAACGCACCATTTTGTTGATGTACTAACATGAAGGCAAATGCAACCAAGTCTCGTTGCTGAAAGACCTGTTTAAAGGGGTACACTCTACATTTAATCTTTTCATTTTCCAATGTGTTATATACTATTCCTTTAACACCACCTTTCTGCAAATGAATGTGTTTATGTTGTCATCAGTGAAGGGGTGTAGTAGTTACCGGCTAACATAGTATCAATGTGGCTAGCTGTTAACTATTAGCACCCCTTCATTGTTGCCAACATATAAGCTATTCTTAATTGGTGACCATTGCTTTAATTACCTTAAAGCAACATTAGCGTTATCAGATTGGACTGTTAAGTTTAAAGACTCAGATAAGGGAAAAACTAATTTCCTCCCTGTTTGAAATAAGTATTACATCATTATTGTAAAACTTTCCAAATGTACTGTTCACTCCACAGTCCATGGGGCCAATATATGGGTGATTTACATCTAAAATAAATTGCTCTTCGTACTGTTCTTCGTATGTGAGTGGCCTTCAGTGCAATAGAATTCTAGAAAGATGTAGGTTATGGGTCCTTTGAACAATTTTTTTTACAGTTCAGCTAAACTCTGGGGATTCACTCAAGGCTGCAGATTTCACTTCCTCTTAGTTGAACATTGGGGATTTTGTAAAGGCAATGAAATGTTTGATGACTTTGTGATTTATGTGGCTTCTTGTGACAGGATGCCTTGCCACCAGATGGAAGTACAACACTGGCATCCCCTAGTGGTCAGCAGTAGAATGACTAAAGGCTATAAAGAATTCGCTTCTTCCTGAAAATTTCCCACTTTGATGCCTTTCTCACAATTGGACGCTGCAGTTCTTCTTTTGCCTGCCTGCTAGATACGCTTTTCAGTTGTGAAGGTGCATGATTAGCAAGGTTTAGTTAAGACGATGGTAGTGATTATAGCAAAATGCCTTTATAAAACATGATGACTTCTGCACCAATAGAATGTTCAGGCTCTCTTTTAAACCGTAGCATTTTATACATTTTGTAAAGTCTTTTCACTGTTTCATTGTTCATTATGTTTTAGATAAACCATGACTGACAGGCTGATTTTATTTTTTTTTTTTTCCATCAAATAAACTTTCTTCTGAAGGAATATTCAGTGGTTTGCTTTGGGGTCAAAATCCATGCACTGTATCTGATCTAGGGTGTCAAGCAAACGGTAATCTAACCCCATTTAAATAATCATTGGCTGGGGATTAGGCTCCAAGATGGGAAGGTTATGGGTTCAAATTCCAGAGCAGTAGGTTTCCCTGAAGCACCCTTGAGCAAGGTACCATCACAATCACTGCTTCTCGGGTGCTGGATGTACCTGCCCCCTGCTGCACATGTGGGTTTGAGCTGAATGCAGAGGATGGATTTGATTGAGGTTTACTGTGGGCTGTGCTGTGTTTCACAATGACAAATGGTCACTTTCACTTAACTTCTTGAAGCACTACTTGAAATTTCAGACCATTAACTTAAAAACTGCTTAATTTACTAAAAAGGATTACTGACACTATCATAAGGCCTACCCTAATGAACTGCAAGTCACAACTACTCTGAGATGAAAAGAAATGTCCATCTGCTAAACTTCAGGCTTTTGCTTGGGAGAGTTCAACCAGTTTTTCCAAATTATGAATTAATTATGAGTCCAATCTGAAGTTCAGTTGTAACCATTTAATTGTGCTTGGGTTTCACAGAGGTGCTGGATGGAACAAGACATCTGAAGTGACTAATAACTCTATAATAATAATAATAATAATTTTTATTTATATAGCGCCTTTCTCAAACTCAAGGTCACTTTACAGAAAAGAAAAAAAAAACAGTTAATACAAACACAAAGACAGAAAACAAACAGCAGAATAAGGAAATTAAGAACTTGGAGAAGTGGAATAGCACAAACTGAATTTGTGACTCTAGGAGCCTCACAGAAGGGTATACGCTGCTTTATGATCGTTGTAGATCAGGGTTTATCAGACACATTCACAGAAAAAAGGGGCCGGGCGTAAAGCAACACTTCTTAAAATGTTCTTTTTAGGACATCACTACTTCTGTGCATGTTACACTTTGAAAGAAATTCTAATGAACTGAAACTGAAAGCCTGTTTTACTGAAAAAGTGACATTATTTCTGTTGGACGTTCCTCAAATTCAGGGATGTTCTCTGGCTAACTAAAAAAACAGTCCTGCTTTGTGACATAATCTCGGTTAAGGGGAAAGCAAATCTCTGATTAAGAGAAATGCAAAATTACAAACAGTTCCTGGAGCATTTCCATAGTCAAGTAGGATTTTGTCATTTCAGCCATATACACAGTATATAGTGCAACGTACAGTAACCTTACGCTAACCTGGGGAATAAAACCGTAAACGGGCCTGCTGTTCACACTAGTTACTAAAAAAAAGTTCCTTGATCAGTAATTGCTAGTCTAGCTTCATCATTATTAATGTTGGACATACCAGCTAATGACTAGTGAGATCATTTAAAGGGCAGTAACAGTAAATCAGATGGAAAAGAACCATTCAAAAAAACAAACAGGGAAAACAGTTCCTCGGCCAGAAGGCCTGAACAAATGGGCTCATGGATGGAAAAGGCCTCGTTCTAAGGTGGGATAAGTTTAATTCTTTCAATAATTTTTTTAAAGAATTTGCTCCATGAAAACGGGAAGCTTTATTCAAATGGGAAATTAGGAAATATCATCTTGAGGCAAAATGTCTGACTTTTATTAGAGGCAGGGGAGCGCCACTTTAGGTATTCAGCGTTTTCATGTGACGTCACATCCGTGAAGGACCGCCCACCCTTTCCACCACGTATTTTTAGCATTTTTTTTTTTTTTTCGTCAAAAATACCGCATAAGCGTTGTCTGAATGGATGCATTAACCAGTGATGGCTTCCGCTGACACAAAAGAAACACAAAAGAAAGATCAGAGGATACGCTGAATTTGTGCCGTAGTCCCCAAAAAGTCCCCAAAACTTCGGTGTGTCCCCACACTCCTGTTCTTTTCTGTTGAACGGTGTCCTCAGTATGCGTGTTTGAAACAGAGGAGGAATTGTAGTCGCACATGCGGCAATTCTGTGCCTGGTCGCGCTCCAGGTCACGTGCGATGGTCACGTGACTAGAAACCCAAGCTCGGCGCTAGAGGGCGCTGTTTCCCCACTTTAGACCGTGTATAAAATGCGCTTCTCCTCTAGTCCACTCAGCCGAGAGCACTGACAGGACCAGGACAGAGCAGGAAACGTCCATCCCATCCAGACATTGCACTGCAGACATGGCAACTTCAGCAGGTTTGTGCACTAAAGCCTCTTATTATGTGTTCTCTATACGTGTTATGTTTTATGTTTTTAGAAAAGCCCGCGCATTAAGACATTGAAACATTACGTGTTGGTATTATTTGATGATGGGCCTTTAAAAAACCATTAAATGACAAATAGCCTTTTCCATTAGGTGCAAATGTGTTGTTTTTTTTTTTTTGCCCTATAGCTGTCCTGTTTTGCATATATTCCAAAGTGCTGTTTTTTTCTCTCACCATTGTCCTGTTTAAAATCTAGCACTGCTTTATTTGTATAAAGGAGTAATATTTTAGAGGAAAGGTTTTGGGCTGGGCTGCTGTGATCAACCTCTCTAAAATGCAAAGCTCAGCAAAAAACACCTCTGGAGTGGCCATGCTGCAACACTGATTACTCCACTGAAGCCCTCCACTGCAAGAGCCTCGAACTGGGCCGATGGGAAACTGTTCTAGATATTATGAAGACATGTGGCATAAATAGTCCTGTTTTTAGTCCTGGTTCTTTAAGGTCACTGACTAATCACTCTAACAGCTAATCAATGCTTGTTCCCAGGCAGAAATCGCCTTCTTTCCTTTTGTTTGAAGCCACTGCAGAGTGCACTGCATCCCTCTTTTTTGCTGAGCTCACAACTCCCTCTGGACTCTGCAGCCTATCGATCTACCAGACTGCTGAAAAAAGGGCTGTGGGTTCAACACAGTGATGCTGATTTTGAACTGCAGTTTATTATTATTATTATTATTATTATTATTATTAGTAGTAGTAGTAGTAGTAGTATATTTGAGTAATAGCTTAAGATAAGGCATCTGCCCCAAAACACAACTCACTCTTAAACTTTGTCTGAAATTGACCAGAATGCAAATATTAAGGGAATGCACTACTATGTGGGCAACAATCCAGGTTTAATTTTATTTTCAAATGATACACAATCGATGTATTTTAATTCATTGTCACAGTTAATCCTTCATCCAGTCGCATTTGGGCATTCATTGTGTTCTGGCAAGTGATTCCAATTAAAATGGGAAATATAACTTTTGTATTTATTTGATGTATTTATGCAATCCATTCAAAAAGATTAGCACTGGACTGAATAACTGTCAAGTTTACATCTCATCATGTATAGTGGAGGTCTATACAGTCTGCCATTTATAATGGTGATCTTTCTAGCCTAAACGTTTCGAACCATCTGATACATGTAAGACATGTCAAATAATAAGAGTATCAGCCTATGGTGCAGTCTATGGGCCTTTTACACCATTGACCCAAAGCAGCATCATTACACGGTCTTAATAGACATCGTTGAAAGTAATGGTGTCAGAAAAAAAGAAAATCCCCAGAGAGCTCAAAAGAAAAATGTGTAACGTTTGAGGAAGAACCACTAAGAGGAGCTGAGACTGTAAATCTGTAAGAACATGAGATAAAAACCACTCCAGACTCATCTCACAGTCAATCGCCCTAAAAGTATTAGTAAGAAACCCTGGGAGGGTGCAGGACTCAAAAACAACTATAAATATTGCTAGTGCTTGTTTTTCTTGAGCTAATTAGTTTACTGTCCTCATAGAATCGATGTGGGAGGACCAGAGTGCCTTCAGCTATGGTAAGTACTGAAGCATTAATTCCTGAAACCTCAAGCTTATTAAAATTATTTATATATTATAATTGACATTTGATATTCAGTGGTGCTTAAAAGTCTGCGATCCCTTTACTCGCTCTGCAGAAGTATACCAAAAACATAATCAATCCTAAATTAGAAAAAGATGTTCCATTTAAACAAATGAGACAAAATTATTATCCCGGGTCATTTATTTAGTTAGAAAAACAAAATGTAGATATATGTTATATCTAGGCGTGTGTGGCAACAGTAGTTTCAGTAGTTTTGACCTCCTTGTGCCACAATAACTGCAATGCGTTGGCCTAGTGGTTAGGGACCAGGCTCCATGATTGGATAAGTCCTGGATAATTAAGTTCCTTTAAGGCACCCTTGAGGAAGGCATAGTCCCCATCACTGCTTCCTGGGTGCTGGATATGGCTGCCCCCAGTTGCACAGGTAAAATACAGAAGTATTTCATTGTGGCTCACTGTGTGTTTTGCTGTGTATTCACAATAACAAATACTCACTTTCACTTCACTTTCACTCTTACTGCACTCTCTAGCCTAGAGGAGTTTAGCTTTGTTCCTCCTTACAGAACAGCTTTGGTTCTGGGCACAAACATTTCTATTGGGTTAAAGGCAGAACTTTGACTTGGCCATTCTAAAACATTAGCTTTATTGTTTTAAATTATTTTGGTAGAGTGAATTGTGCGCTCAGGGTTGTTTCCCATGCTGCATCATCCACTTTCTCTTAAGATTCAGTTCACAGAAAGTGAAAAAGTGAAAGTGACTATTCTTTGTCACTGTGAGAACACACAGCGCGGCACACAGTGAACCACAAGGAAATTGGACTTCTGCATTTAACCCATGCACACAAACACACACTGTGCAGCAGTGGGCAGCTATGAAAGCAGCCCAGGGAGCAGTGATGGGGACGGTACCTTGCTCAAGGATACCTCAGGGCAACCTACTGGTAAGGGGTTTGAACTCCAATCTTCCGATTCTGTGGCCAACTCCCACAGAAGTTCACCTTTAAATTCTTATCCCAGAAATACTTTAGCCACTTACATCTTACAAATAGTAAATTAGTAGGTATGACCTGTATAAAGTATAAAAACTTGATGATGTTTCTGGTCATATTTTTACAGAAAAATAGAAAATATTAACAAACCTTTTTTTTTTAAACAAACAACTGCTACAGCTCTATGCTTACTTTCTTTAATGTCAAAAAATACAAAAACATGGTGAATATATAAACATTTTCTTTCTGCAAAACAAATCATGCAACAATATATTTTCAAATTTAAAAATTGTCTCCTTGATCTATGAGTACAAATGTGGTAATGAATGCAAAAGTTTGCAAAAGAGACAACATTTTTTAAGGTTCGAGGACTAGTTACATATCAAAGCAAGGTTTAGCAACTTATTTGCTGATTGACCAACAATGAAACTGTTGAAACAATTTTTTTTCTAGACTATGAGACGTTGCGAACCACAGGAGTCATCCTGGCTGTGGTAATGTTTGTGAGCGGGATCCTAATAGCCCTGAGTAAGTACATTCACCTGCAAGCATCTCCTGTTGGCCGACGTTCTCTGTATGCTGTCAGTTCTTTTTAAAAGAGATCTTTTTTAACCCTTTAAAACAAATGAACCAATCCAAGCTCTTTAAAATAAGCTCTGTCTTTGCTGAATGTCTTATCTTTGCAGAATCCAATAAAAAGCAGAATGGTGGTTAAAAAAAGTGTATGAAAGGGTTCTAGCAGTGCATTATTTGTGCTTTAGGCTCTTTATGGTTGAGCATTATTTTTAACCAATGCTACAAAACATTGCACTTGTGTGCAAAGCATAGATAGCATAGCATAGCCACTGTGTTTAGAATGGCTATTGATTTGGTTGTTTCCATAAGCCATAGACCTATTAATGAAGCAGTGGACTATTCAATAGACTTTGATTCCATGTGCCAGCAAGAACACTACGCTACAGGGATAAGAGTCCTTATCAAGAGGTCTGCATATGAATTAAATTACACCTGCACCAGATCCACAGCTTCGGCTTCGAGATCCATGGAGCTGCTAAACTGGTTCAAACATACAAACAGGAATGAACGATGACAAACAAAATGTTTTAATTGCTAACTAAGTTCAGTGACTGAAAATCTTCTGCTTAAATTAATAAAACTAAGTCTCGAACTGAAAACACAATTTCATTTATATTTGAGAAACTAAAGGACTCCGCAGAAGTCTTGAGCCACCCCTAATTTCTTTGTATTTTTTTAAAAAAATCACCTTGTTGGTGCAAACGTACTATTTTAAGTGTCTCAAACTGTCTTACCTTTGGCATATTTAGTAGATTAAAGTAAAGAAATTAAAACAAATGTTTTACCGTGACAGGCTGCAAAGTGCCTAAAGACACAAGGTGTTTAGATAAAGTCTAGTGTTCAGTCCACTCAGCACTCAGCATCACCAGTAAACTAATCACCAGCCTGATCATCTGTAAGCATCTCCACCTGTGTCTTCACCGCTTCATGCCTTAAGTTAGACGCCTTTGTTCTTTTTGAATTATTCATATGTAGGTTACTGTTTGGCTTAACAAATAACTCGTCAGTTACAAGGACTGGAAATGAGAGCCAAAAACTTGAACTTGAAAAAAGAGGTCTATTCCTCAACAATAGAATAAAAATAAAATCTGTCTCCTTGGAAATTATGGTGGCTCAGGATTTTTTCGCCGTACTGTATATGTCTATTTGTTTGAAGAAACTGCCTTTGTTGTCAGGTACTTATAGAGGGCTATGTGAACAAATAATTGGATGGAGTGCCTGAATACTTTTAAACATGGTGTATTACACAAATAATTCAACCTATCAGTGTGATTCACACCCATGCCGCTCCTTTCTTTAATCGTGTTCATGTTTTTGTTTGTTCTTGCCTTGAACAGGTAAAAAGTTCAAATGCTCAAAGTAAGACCATGAACAAACGTGTGAAGCCTGCTCTGTGCATGTGGAATGAGTTGGACGTAAAATGAGGAGACAAAAGGAAAGAACGGACCTTCTCCCAGACGACTCTTCAATGAAAAAAAAATCGACTTGTTCAAATGCAGCCCATGGTTTTAATGCGTGCTAAACTGATCGGCTTTGTCAAAAAACACTGTCTATTCATCTAAACAGAGACCAGAATTTATAATTAAGAGCCAAAAAGATAAAAGCAAAGAAACGTCATAGGATCTTTAGAGCAAAACATGTTTATCCAAGCTAGTTGCAATTCTACTTTTTTCTATAAAGTAATTTATTTAGAAATATATAGAAATATAATTTTTTATAAAGTAGCATTAACAGTTTAAGTTCTCTTTATATGGATGGGCAGTGTGAAGTATGGATGAAATGCAGAGCATGTTGTTTCCCCAGCAAAGTGACTGACAGCTGCCACTCCCAGTTCTCTTTATTACAAAAGTTTGATCAAACATTAAGTACAGACAATTTCCCCTTCGCCTGAGGTAGGATGGATTAGGCAACACGTGTATAATGACTGATGTTTAGAAATGTACCTTAGCGTTACGGTGCAACTGAGAGGCTAACATTGCTCACCAGTAAATTGTCACACACATGCATCAAACCAAACATACATGTGGCTAAAAAATGCTAGAGGTCAAAGGCCACCTAAATCTTTCCTGTAAATTTATTCCCACTTCAACTTCTCTCAGACTACTATTTGTGGATGTGGCCTTGGACACAGTATGACATGAAAATAAACAAAACAGGCAGCCATTTCAGACCAACCCAGGGCAGAAAAGATCTAATCTTAGTTCAGATTTCCCCTTATGGTTATGTCACAATAAAGTTAGATCATCATCCTTATACCTTGTGAAAATGAGAAACAAGTAAAGTAAAAGGAAGCAAAATCATGACTCCAAACATTATAGATCCTGGATAAATAGTAAACATCTTTGCTTGTCATAAATAACATGTCATACATTGTCCATACCCTCCTAAACTAGTCTGTTTGAAATGACTAAACAACTTTACAAAGTCAAAAGCAAGTGTGTAAGGATTTATGCATGTAATTATTACAGTAATGACACCAGCAAAGACGTGTAACGAGTCTCAGCTAATTTGAGGCGAAGGGGAATTGAGTAAATTTGCCAACCACTTCAGTACCCATTTTAACATACCCTTATTAACTTGGCATCCTTATTTCCACTTGGAATTCCTATGACAGCACCTAAAAAACAGTCCCCGTTCGTTTCTCTTTTACTGTAAGTGATGTGTATAATACACTAATCGGCCTTAACCTCAGTCCCCACAGTCTAATATTGTGTAGGTCTGTCATGTGCCCTCAAACCCGTGTCAAGGTATATCCTTTTCAAGGTATGCTGTAGTATGCAGTACCAAGAGATTAGCAGCAGATCCTGTAAATTGTGAGGTGACGCCTCAATGGATCAGACCAATTTGTCAAGCAATATCGAAATCGCTCAAAGCATCTCTGACTCCAATCTCTGGCTTTCTAACCATAGTGCATTCTGTTGCCATCTCTTCCTCAGGTAAGCAACACACAGTGTTCACATAATAACAAAGTAAATGAGGTTCATCAGACCAGACCACCCCCTCTCAGTGTCCATTTATGATGTTCATGTTGTCATTGTTTTGCACTTGTGGTGGTAGACTGGGACCAGCATAGACACTCTGACTGGTCTGGAGCTACACCCCCCCCCGCAGTGATACACTGTGTGTTGTGACACCTTTCTATCATAGACAGCACTGACATTTTCTTCAATAAGTTATAATAACTCTTCTGTGGTATTTTTCCATGTGGGCTTGCCTACGCTCTCCATTAGAATGAAGAAGCATGACCATGTCTCTGATTCATGAGTTTTTCTAATTTGAGCCACATTTGGTGGGTATTAACCAATGAACAACACAAGATCTGTTGTTTTGGAAGTACTCTGACCTAATCATCCTGCCATCATAATCTGGCCCTCAGATCCTAAAACACGCTCTATTCTCTATATCTATACTCCTGTTTTCAACATCAGCTTAAAAAACTGTGTTGACTTATAGGATATATATGACACCCCTTCACAGGTTGGCTGACTGGTGTATTGGTGCCTTTGAAGGGCAAAAGCAGGAATCTGGCCAGAAATCACTACACTTAGCTGTTCTATCATTATTTGGTGCTGAATGTGGTTGATAAGGACATGTTAAGAAGTACTGAAAGCGGGCCTTGGCCTAACCATAACCTTAACTACAGTTGACTGCAAATGTTTGAACACCTTTGGCTGATGTGTTTATCTTAAATCTCTAATTGAAAATATGCACAGAGAACAGACGATGCGTTTTGCAAATTTTATTTTTCCCCCCTCTATGTTAGAGCACAAAAATAAACAATTACTGTGCATTTAATGTACAGAAGTGAATTCTCTGGGGGTGTGAAAATCATTTTACAAAAAAAAAATAAAATAAAACAAAAAAAAACATGCAGTTTGACCAGGGGCACTCAAATGTTTTTGGCTACAACTGTAAGCACTAACTTATGTTATGATATTGTAAGAGCAATGGTGGTTTAACACAATGATATTTATATACAAATTGATGAGCTCTATTCTAAAGTTTCTGGAAGAATGGTTTAAGATGACTATGTACCTGCATTAATGTTTTTGTGAAAGGTCAGGCAATCAGGGCACAAAAACTTTTTCATCTCTTCTCTGCAGGTCAAGTCCAGAGGAAGGCCCTCAGGTATCAAAGACAGAAGGTAAAGTTCAGAAGGCCAATGTTCAGTTTTACACCATGGGAGCTATGGGTGGGCGTGGTGGCGAGAATTTGCTTAAAGACTTGTTTTTTGTAGGTCTTCTAACTTTGAACAGCCACAATCCACCAGTAGAGCTCATGCTTTTAAAGGTTGAAGAGTACATTGTATTTTTCCTTCATGTGAACTTTTCCTACACTTTATTATACTTCATCCAACTAATCTGTAAAGCTCAGCAGGAAAAGATCTCGTTACACAAAAGAGTAAATACCTGGACCACTTTGAAACCCCTTAATGTCTTTTTTCAATCCATGCTGTTGCAGTTTTAGCTATGTTGATTGTACCACCGTGTTGGGGCACAACCTAATGCAGGGAAAAACATGACATTGATTTTTTTTTAACAGTTTCAAATAGGATTTTCCTGTATTTCCCTAATGATTGGGTCTTGTTCACTGCAATTGGACAATTGTGTAACTAAGTAGTGTAAAAATATGTCACAGAATTCAGATTTTTATTTTTTTATTGACCCCCTTAGTAGCTGTAATAAGCATCATCTAAAGTATATATATAACTCACAGCAAGAGCTAGCCAGACTAAGACATTTTAATGCATTTAGGTTATTAGTCTCATATGGATTATTATTAATCTGTTTTGTTTTGCATCAGTGCTCCAGGCTTTTAATGGCAACTAGTCTCTCAGTCTGTTGCAGTAATCTGCCTAAAGAGTGATTGACATTTTCACAGCACTTTTGCCTTTTTCTTTCACTAACAGTGGTCGGGTGTATTTAACCGAAGTAGAACTTAAATAAACTTCTGTATATAAGTATCTTCAACTTTTGCTTAAATGCTATTTTCTCCTACTCAGAAGTGCATATCATGACATTGTTGTAATGATATTCTGTCATCATATTAGCTCGTGTAGCATTTAGATTTTAAGCCTGTTTAATGTTCTTCTTTCTCCAGTACCTCCTCAAACAGTATAGAGACATCTACCAAGGCAGCATCCAGTGCAGTGAAAAGAAATGCTGATAAACCCAAGGCATAAGATGATGAGGGTGAACTGCACGTGATCATCCACTTATGTCTACACTGGATAGCAAGACTTTTTCTTTTTGTAAGTCTCATTCTGTAAGTCCAGTTTGGTTGGGACTTTCTTTTTTCAGACATTGCTGGTCAGGCCTTTTTTCACTTCAGACTGTACACTCACCATTCAACACTATTAAGGGTTAACAAAATTAACACTCATTGACTAGACTCCACTTGCCTGACAGCTCCACTATATAAGCATTAGTGTGTTCACTTTAAGTGGTTTGACATACTCAGAAAAAGGTGGTATTGTGATTTGTTTTGTTTTTTCTGCTGTCTGATCATTATGTTCATGTCACATTTATTGTGATTGACATCATTTTTTTGGCAGACCATTCTCAGCATTGCAGTGAAGCTGACATGATCCGGTGCAAGGCAGCAGTGTGTTGCTGGAATTTTTACGGTCCTAGGTTAAGATTGGTATGCTATTCAGCCAGGAGTGGCTTTCTGGTCAGAAATGGATCTAATGAAGGGTTACAGGATGACTTACTGTGCAATAAATGGGCTACAGTCACAAAGCATACACCAACAGGGTAATGTCATGTGGTGTTTACCGGCCAGCAACTGTATTAACCTGCATAGTTAAGTTACTACTTAATAAGGAGGATAGCAACTGATTTAGGAGACATGTACAAAATTAGCAGGAACTATTGCTTGTGCTGCACTAATCCCACCCAATATACCTTCACACTAGCAGGTGACCAGTCATACAACCATAGCCCCACATGCACCTAAAGTGGACTTCAACAAGAAACTTCCTTTAGGGACATGTTAGTGACTTGACTTCTTTTGATGTGAATGTAAGGTCATTAGTTTCAGCAGCATGCATATGTATTGTCATTGCTTATTCTAGCACATCCATAATTGTGTCATACTAACAGAATCATTCAGTGAAATGAATGTTTAACTACCCAATCTACGCACAACAGGCTTACAATTAGCATGCAAAATGTTATGCAGTGAAATGTCAAGAACTCTGGTATCTTGACTACATTTGGTACCTTTAGAGCTGGTTTGCCAGTCCCAGTTTAGGCCTAATCCTTGACTAAATTGTTTTTTTACAATGCTGAAACACCATTAGGGATGCAGTTTATTCCAAGACTAGACTTAATCCAGGTCTACAAAACCAACTGCAGTTTTAATCTTTGTTGACAGTGGTTATGTATTATGAAATGACGGTAGCAATTAAAAGTTTGGAGTCACTCCAAGAATCAGGTATATGTATAAAATGATTGTGCTGCTCTACAGCTTTATACAATTTAAGAAGTCATGAAATGTCTGACACGCCAAGAATCCTGAACAAATTCAGTAGATCATTCTGTAATGATTGGGAAAGTTATTTTATAATCAAATTAACATCCACAATAATTATTGTAGTTTAATTGTTCAGCATTTAACAAATTGAAATAAATAAAACTTTAAATACCTCCTGTTGTATATCCTATTGCACTATAAAAAAAACAAATTATTACTAGATGATGATTCCAGACTTTTGAACGGCAATAGGTGTCAACAGTTGTAAAACTAATAAAAGGTTCTGAATTACAGTTGTGTTGGTATGTTGTTCTCTTTTAATTTTAATATTTGATCTCTTCTCACAATATCCATTATGCTCGTTTTTTAAAATGTTGAAATGTTGAAAAGTGGAAAATGTGGAAAAGTTAAATGAATGATGGCAAACATTATGGTAACTAAATGGAAGTGAAAAATATCAGGATGTATCTAATTGTGCAGAGGTTAGACAGGGTCCCTGTGGATGATGATGTTTACTGATGATATTGTGATCTGCAGTGAGAGTACAGAGCAGCTTAAGGAGATCCTGGAGAGATGGAGATATGCTCTAGAGAGGAGAGGAATGAAAGTGAGTAGGACGAAGACAGAATACATGAGTGTGAACGACAGGGAGGAAAGTGGAGTGGTTAGGATGCAGGGAGTAGAGGTGACAAAGGTGGAGGAGTTGAAATACTTGGGATCAACAGTTCAGAGTAACGGCGAGTGTGGAAGAGAGGTGAAGAAGAGAGTGTAGGCAGGTTGGAATGGGTGGAGAATAGTGGCTGGAGTGATTTGTGACAGACGGGTACCAGCAAGAGTAAAAGGGAAGGTTTACAGGACAGTAGTGAGACCAGCTATGTTGTATGGGTTGGAGAGGAGAGCAAGGAAAGTGAGTAGGACAAATAAAGAATACAAGAGTGTGAATGAAAGGGAAGAAAGTGGAGTGGATAAGATGCACGGAATAGAGGTGACAAAGTGGCACGGTGGCACTCACAAAAAGACAGGAGGTGGAGCTGAAGGTGTCAGAGTTAAAGATGCTGAGATTTTTCACTGGGTGTGATGAGGATGGACAGGATTAGAAATGAGTATATTAGAGGGACAGCTCAGGTTGGACGTTTTGGAGACAAAGTTAGAGAAGGAAGGTAACGTTGGTTTGGACATGTTTAGAGTAGAGTTGAGGATTATATTGGGAGGAGGATGTTGAAGATGGTGAGAAAGGACATGCAGGTGGTCGGTTTAAATGAGGAAGATGCAGAGGACAGGAAGAAATGGAAACGGATGATCCGCTGTGGCGACTCCTAAATGGGAGCAGCCGAAAGAAGAAGAAGAAGATCTAAGTATGCTGTGTATTTAAATGTGTTAATTGGTGTTGTCATACAGAGATAAATCTGGTATCAACCTAGAGAAATCCAGAGTAACACTTTAATACTATGTCCATTTACATTTACGGCATTTAGCAGACACTCTTATCCAGAGCGACTTCCATGTCCTAATTACAGGGACAGTCCTCCTGGAGCAACTCAGGGTTAAGGGTCTTGCTCAGGGACCCAGTGGTGGTAGCACTAGAGGTGGGATTCGAACCTGGGACCTCTTGAGTCATAGGTCCGCAGGCAAGTACCCTACTACTAGACCACCACGTCCTCCCTTGGTTTAGAAAAACATTAACTAAAAATATGTTAATATGAATAAGACAGTACACAGAGGAAAATGTTACTCTATCAGACAACTTTAATGCCATTGCTGAAGCTTCAGACAATTCAGTTGGTCATTGTGTTACATTCATTGCAGGAAAAAGAGGTTTACATTCTTGAGACACTGTCATTTTCAAACTCTTTTTGAAACAAATTGTATTGTCTGCTTTCTGTTTACATAAAGAGTTTGACCAATTCCTATAAATCCACTATCATTTTACTCTGTGTTAGAGTAGTTACAGCATATGGTCCCACCACATTTGAATTACCAGTCTACTTGAGGCATAGTGATGAATCAGAGGTGACAAATCCTTTAGTCATTCCTTCAGAATGCCTCTATTGACTCAATGGTAATAAATAAAAAAATCCCTTCATAAGGTACAACCACACGCAAGAGTTTTTTTTTACTGAGTTAGTATGATTGAACTCAGCCAATGTAAATGAGGATTCAGTAGATCAAGAACACTGCCAAGTTTTAAAGCTAAGCTCACCTTTAGAGGTTTGACATTTAAAATGGCTTAAATGACTCATCAGAAAGTGCTCATACTCAAGCAATGACACATCTGCTATAGATTCCCTCATATGTTCACCTCACACGGAGGTCATATATGTCTGTGGTTGTTCACACTGTACTGCAAATAAATAGTCTTTTTTAACTCCATAGTAAAAACGCTGACAGATTCAGTACCGTCACTGTCGTATTGTAACGTTTAAGGTTTCATGGCAAATTGATCATTTGAATTGACCAAAAATGACATTACATGAACAAAAACTAACATTTGGACTGTGGGATCTGAGATTAGAGAGGAGAAAAAGAGTAAATGATGCCATGTGAAAAACTTCACCCCAAATCCAGCCAAAAAAATAAATACATTTGAATATGACACTGATGCAGTGTACTGAGAAAAGAGTGACTTCTCCCTCTATAAACCAATATGGTTTTTTTAAAGAAATGTTGATCATTTAGCCAAACCAACTGTGCTTCGAAATGATTTCACAGAAATCGTTTCTTTAGAAAAGGGGTCATGGAAACCTCCCTGTACCCGTGCTGTAGACACACTCATTTTATGAATGAGTGATATGAGAGTGGTTGTTAATGAGCCAGCAAAAGTAAATGTGAAAAATTATACAACCTTCCACAAGACTAGAAAAGCATATGGAGAATACCCTCATTAGAGGTTACTGTACATAAAAAAAACCTGTCATATCTTAAGACCTGAATTCAGTCAAGGGGAACAATTTGGCAGCACCTTTTTTGCCAGCATTTTTCTTTGTGATTTTTCGTAATGACCGGTGTGGGTAATCAAGTCATGATATCAAGACATTCTACAACATCAGATTTCATTAATCAGTTTGTTTTTACTATTCTAATTTAAAAAAAAATTTTAAATATGAAAAATATATATAAGTTTAAAAAATATAAGTTTTAAATATGACCTATTTAAATATGGGTATTAAATTAATTATAAATCATATCGGTATGGTTAAGCCTTCTTCATAATGCTGCTAAGCTGCTCAACTTTTTTACTGGAGATACAATCCAATAAATGTGTTTTTTGAATTTCTTTCTTGATTAATTTATAGAAAACTCAAATGCGTTTCTGTTCTGAAAGAGCGCCTGCAATTCTAAAGTGTCCCCTTGATGGAATGCAGGCTTTGATTCCCTCTGAAAAGTAAAGGGATATACGGTGAGACTGAAATCAGTCCTGGTCACTCTTGGTCCTGTAAGGATGTAATACGCCGCCTAGAGGAGGCATTTCTCTTCTTCAAGATGAGTCTGAGCTGAGAATTCAAGGAGACAACTGTCATTAGGATACATTTTCCAATGAATAAACCAAGCCTTGCCCTACCCACATATTAACTTCATTTGTTAATTTTAAGAAAAACAACTATTTAAAAGCAATGCATTAACTAATTAAAGGTAAAAAATCGAACAAAAAGTGAAATCACCACAATGCTCCAATTGTGGAAAATCATTTTATCTGGTTAAAATAGTTAAAGACAAGCCTTTTCAACCAGGCAGTTAAGGAGCAGTTAAGTAGTTATCGAGTTAGGAGAGTGAGGCAACAGTATAAATGTGTAGCCGGGAGTCTCGTACTCAACTTTATTAGACATTACAATATACATAGAGCTCAGAAACCACTATCATACCAAAGCTAACCTGAGTGAGAATTACAACTTGAATGACCAACGCTCTGCTCTGACTCATTGGGAGCTTTAAGCCCTTAGCCAATAAGACACACCTGAGGTCCTTGATGAGACGGCAGGTGTGCCCGGTTAGAGCAGAGCACCACCAACCATGACAATAAAAGTGAGTGTGGGCCCACAGAAGAAACTCCAAAATTTTAGAGTTTGTTTGGGTTCAGGGGGTTACTTATACATGCCCTGTTCAGTGGTTGGCTACACAGTGAAGCTAATTTTTATAGGTCATGGTAAATCCTACTTTTTCCTTCAGTATACCATAAATGTTAAATTATCTTGCATTTCCAGTACTTGATGTCATTGAATTACGAATTACTATATTTTATATTAACTGGTTTGTTTCAGATTAAAGTCCAAATGCTTCTATAATGCTTGTGCTCTACAAGTCCACAGTTTTTTTTATAAGCTGTGAAATAGCACAGTTGTAAACAGAGAAGAAAATGAACAGTGAGTCAGTCTCCTTACCTTCTCTCCTTGCTGGTCGCTCTGAAGCAGGTGGGCAGGCTGGTCATTCTCCAGATTACGGATACTGGGGTCTGCTCCCCTGCTAAGCAGCAGCCGGATGAGCTCCTCTTGATAGGGGTTCCCACGTAGCCCTGCCGCCATGTGCAAAGCTGTGTGCCCATGGGCCTGAGGTAACCAAAATAACAACTCCATGAGAAAACTACCTCAAAGGCTTCAACTTAATTCTCCAGATTCCCCACATTACAATTACTTCTCACATTAAATTCTGAACAATTTTACAGTTTCACTCAGTACATCAATTATGTTTGCAAGTAGCAGAAGTGATATTTTGTTACAGCTTGAATGTTTTCACAGAAGCCGATTGTTTAGATTTCACAGAAATTGTCTCTTCTGTTTTACAGAAGAAAATCTTTTTATCATCAGTGTTGGAACAAAACCTTAACACTCTAAAGCTCTTAACTTCAACTTTAGTTAGGATGACCAGATGTTTTTCAAGATCAATTCGGAGCATTTTTATGGGTCTGTTCTTAATGAAATCAAGTGTCTATGGCAGCTAGTATTTTCAGATGATTTAAAAGGATGAAAAAGTGACATAGATGCAGATGCGAGATTTTGTTCCCACAGTTACTATAATTTTAAATAGAATTTTTTGTTAAATTTTTTGTTTTTATCTGACACTAAAACAAGCACAAAGAGGTTGCAGAGGTGGCCTAGTGGTTAGGGATTTGCCCCTGATCGGAAGATTGTGGGTTCAATTCCTTCACCAGTAGGTTTCCCTGAGGTACCCTTGAGCAAGGTACCGGCCCCGTCACTGCTCCCCGGATGCTTTCAATAGTTGCCCCCTGCTGCACGTATGAATATGGGTGAAACGCAGAGGTTGAATTTTGTTGTGTTGTGCTGTGCTGCGTTTCACAATGACACGAGTAGTCACTTTCCCTATTACCTGTCGAAAATTAAATGTAAACGTGATTCTTTATATAATTTAATTAACTAGGGTAATCTTACAAATTGCTACAGGGGTGCTGTAATCTTTTTTAGAATTATTTTCCCTATAAGCAAAAAATGAGCAAACGTTAGCATATTCTCCTCCTCAGGGAATCCCAGTAGTTTTGTAGTTCCTGTTCCAAGTAAAACCAAACATTTTTGCCAAGATAAACAGTTTTAACATAGTGCCAAAGATGCTTACACAATACTATCAAAATATAATATTAAAATATTATAATGGCAGTAACAGTTACTATGCTTTAAGAACCCCAATGCGCAACACAGTCTTAATACTTTTCTTAGGTGTCAGTAATATCTAAAAAAGTTACACCACAGCTGTAAATATGGTCTGTAAACAAGGTGTGATCTATTTTTTTAATTAGCATGTAATTACCTTCATGTTGATAAAGGCTTGCATGTCAGGCAGTGGGAGTTTCAGGAAAAAATGCACAAGCTGGATATTCCCCTCCTTCACAGCTAAATGCAAAGCTGTCTTGTTGCTTTTGATTTCCTGAGAAACAAAAGCACATGTGATTTGACAAAGTGAAACTAAGTGCGAGAGTATAAGAGCTGGCCTTCCACGTAAATGTTCATTGTGAAACTGCAGAAGTATAAAAAAAGATCTTTCACTTTCTGTATCTCAGCAAGGAACACAATGTACATAAAGAGCTCTCAGCAGGATGCTGCGTAGTAACCTCTGTTACAGGTTTTAAGATCCTTCACCAAAGCAGTTCATAACATTACCCATGTAAACCAGTGCAATCTTTCCTCTCTGATTTTGTCTCCAAATGGTCTAACCTGTGCTATCCCTCTAATAAACCTGTTCCTAAGCGCTGTCCTAATCTCAGTATCTTAACTCTGCCACCTCCATCTCCACCACTGTCTTTTCATCAGTGCCATCATCTCCAACCTGTATAACATAGCTGGTCTCACTGCCATCCTATAAACATTACCTTTCACTCTTGCTGGTATCCCTCTGTCACAGTTTTTTCTTCTCCTTTTCTTCACCTCTCTTCTAAATTTTTTATTCCTTCACCTTTGCCACCTAACCATTATGCTGTCCTTCCTTTCATTCACACTCATGTATTCTGTCTCAATCCTACTTGAGACAGAACACATGGGGTGGCGTGTGGTCTAGTGGTAGGGTACTTGCCTATGGACCTATGGTTCAAGAGGTCCCAGATTCAAATCCCACCTCTAGCACTACCACCACTGGGTCCCTGAGCAAGTGCCTTAACCCCGAGTTGCACTAGGGGGACTGTCCCTGTAATTAGGACATGGAAGTCGCTCTGGATAAGAGTGTCTGCTAAATGCTGTAAATGTAATGTACTTACTTTCATTCCTCTCCTCTCTAGAGCATATCTCTAATCTAATTAGTCTATCTAATTAAGATTTCTCTAATCTCATTAATTATATAATTTCTAGACTTAGGCATATAACAGGGTGCCTAGAGAGAAGTTGTGATTTTGTATGAGAATATCAGGAGTGGTGGATTAGTATGTCAGAGTAGTACAGAATATGTATGAGGGCAGTGTGACAGTGATTAGGTCTGCAGTAGGAGTGATGGATGTTTTTAAAGTTAAGGTGGGATTACATAAAGGATCAGCACTGAGCCCTTTCTTGATTGCAATGGTAATAAACAGGTTGACAGACAACATACGACAAGAGTCCCCATGGTCTTTGATGTTTGCAAATTACATTGTGATCTGTAGAAAGAGTTTGTTGCAACATAGATTAGATTAGTTGAAATAAACACCTGGCTGAGAGGGGAAGCCCCTGCCTCAAGCAGCAGCTGTAGACAATATAGCTTATTTTCAGCTTGAGACTGCATATTGCCATCCTGTAGCCAGGCTGAGGATGAAGAAGATGCTACAAGGGCCTTCATCGTGGCACTGTGGGATATCACAGCACAGTGAAGTGGGGTAAGTCCTGAAAGTGAAAGAGAGAGAGCAATTAAGACTATTTTCATTTAAAGGGGTAATACTCTACAAATTTCCTGTATATTCATTCATACACAGCATTTAGCAACTGCACTTTCTGCACTTCCTATATGTAGACAATATGTAGATTTGGAAGTTAACATCTCTTTTGTTCTAAACTATAAATATCACAGGAAAAAACTTGTCTTTTTTAAAGTAAAATTTGTAAGTAGTTTATAAAAACAAAAAAAAAGTATAAATTTCACTTTTCCTCACTCATCTTAGTCTATAAATAGTCTTAAATTTAAGTTTAAATAGTCATATTAGTCTTAAAGGCACAGCAACAAAAACAGAAAGTTTAAGGACACAGAGAGCTTGGAAAATGGGTACAATGCATTATATCAATTCCTGGTACAGAATCCTACACAAACATCAGAATATGAGGCCTTTAAGAAAAGAAAACAGGTTCACTATTTGCTACATTCAGGAGTGACATTAAAAAATAAACATTATTTTACCTTCAAAATTACGAGCCTCCATCATGTCTGCAATATGATCCATGGACAGTAATATCTGCAAATAGAAGGAGAATCAAATTAATTAATTAATGTTTATTTATTTATTTATTACAAATGTTACAGACACATTTAGGTGGAGTCTCTCTCACCTGCATGACTTGAGGGAAGCCGTATGTGGCAGCCAGGTGAAAAGCAGTCTGACCTTTGTTGTCACAGATGCTGATATCTGCCCCCAGAGTAAGCAGGTCCTGAACGATATCTGGCTGATTGGCTGTCACTGCCACCAGCAAAGCAGTCTGGGATATAGTGGAGAGATGAGGGGGCACAGTGGAATGGGCGGACATCAAATCAGTTACTGGTTATTAAGCAGTGTATACAAGTACTAGCTCCCTATAACTGGTCTGGTCTCTACTTCATGAAAATGTTTTTCTTTGTTTCTTGTGAGCAGAACACTGAATAATGTGAGAAACTGCCATGATAGCATGTAAATATATTATATTCCCCAAATCTTTTTATGATCACATTTAAGGGTCAAATATGAGCATGAGGTCAGAAATTATGCAGACCAACGCATATTTTCATTCTTTGTAGTTCACCTTTCCTTTGTGCTCTTTGGAGTCCAACCTGCCAAGCTCTTGTAGCTTCTCTGCTGCAGCATAAGCATATTCCCTCTGACCCTTGGCCGTGTAGATGTGCAGCATCCTAACAAAAGTAAATACATACATACATATTATAAATACTTACTTACTTTCACATTTACTCATTTAGCAGATGCTTTTATCCCAAAGGATTCACAAGCGAGTGAGTGATGAAAGATTCACAAGAGTTTTGAAGGTACAGTATAGTATAAACTTAATCCTTCTTAATTTCCTTCTTCTTCTGGCTGCTCTTGTTAGGGGTTGCCACAGCGGATCATCCAGTTCCATTTCTTACGGTCCTCTGCATGTCCTCTCTCACCACATCCATAAACCTTCTCTTTGGTCCTCTTCTCTTCTCCTCTTCTTGCCAGGCAGCTCCACCTTCAACATCCTCCTCCCAATATAATCCTCGTTTCTCCTCAGAACCCAGTGACAGAGCCCAGATACCCTAGCTCTAGAGCTGAAGGCTGAAAAAAATCTCTCTCTCAGATGATCATTATATGAAATGTTGAATTTGCCAGAATGTTACTGGTAATTTGGTATTCACCTTTTTTTTTTCTTCTAATAACTCCATTCAAAGGAAAGGGATGTATACATTGCAGTATGCCAGTCTGAATAATTTACACTCTGAGTGACCCATTCATGCTCTACCTACAAGTTCTTCATGTTAGAATAGATAAGGTGCGCATGTTTTTTCACAACTGATTTAACATAGGCCAACAGGAATTGCTGTGAACAGCAGCAACAACATACTGACCACCTCTGCTGTGCAGAAGAACTAAACTGAACCAGAAGAAAATAACTTACGTGTCTCCATCGTCATCCTGCCAGGTAGTTCTGCTGTAGTCCATGCCCTGCAAAAACGCTCGAGCTTCTTCCAGCTTGGCCATATCTATCGGGAGTCTGAACTGGAAGGAGGCCTGGCCTCTATTTCCTGGAGGCCAGGAGTAACACAGGCTCTGAACAGTCATATCATCAGCCAAGCTTGCAGTCACAGGGCAGTCACCTCCAGGCTACATGGAAAATAGCAAAAAAAGTAAGTAAGTAACAAGCTAAGGATGGGCATTTATCAGTTTTCAAACAGAAATTAGTATAATTAAGCAAAACATATACCGGAATAACCCAGGTGGAGTAAGCAGTGTGTGTTTAGAACCTTGCTAGCTGGTGAAAACCATAGCAGCAGGAGTTCATACTAATTTAAGTTCATACTTATTTATGAACTACTTTTTGATCTAGCTGTTTTTGTGATGTCACAAAAATGTCAATCTTCAACAGATAAGCCCCAACATCTTCTACTGAAATGTAAATTAATTTTCAAATAGTAACGTGCATAAAGCAATGATGAAATATAGCAATATAGCAAGAGTGGACATTTACTTACATAAGTCTTAAAAGTGCAGTAACCAAAACATTCACAGATAAAGAAAGAGTGGAATGGGATCATGTCAAAATGCAATGTGACTGATTTTAGAACATAAAAATTCTACACAGGTTGGAACTACATTCATGAAAAATAGAGGATATGTACTAATAAATATCATATTTATGTCAAAATTATTTCACTCATTAATGTGTAAAGGGTCCGTACAAATTAAGTGTATTTAGTAGATTAAATCTGTAATCTGAAGTGAAGTGTTTGAATGAAGTGTATACAAGGCAGCGTAATTGAAACTAAGCTCTTACAAAATGCTGTGAAAGCTGTCCATCCAGATGGTCCTGAAGAGGCTGTGGCTCAGTGGAGGTCATGCTGGTGGTACTGCAAGCTGAAGGAGGTGGAAAGCTAAAAGTTGCTGGACCATTGTAACCTACATTGGAATGTATGTTACAGGGCTGCAGGGCTTTAGGTTGATCCCACCGTTCATATCTCATTGCTGACATGTCCAAGTAGGTACTGCTGGTGCCTGTTGTAAAAGTAAGAGTTTCATTTTCAAGGAAATAGTTCATCATTCGTCTGCCAAATCTCTCACTTCCAATCTTTCAAATCTTCCACTATTGGATCCTGTGGTTGATTACCAAGGACAAACTTTAATTTGATTGAAGAATTTTACAATAGATCACAGGGCGGTGGCTGATTTCCATCAGTAAATAAAATTTGTAGAAGTGCAAGTTTGGAAAAAATAATATTGAGCCATTATTTTAGGTTTTATTGAAACAATAGTTAAATAATAATAATAATAATAATAATTTCAATGCAGGATTGAAGCAGTAACTGGTATACTAATTCTACACTTTATATAAATTGTCATTTAAAAATAGGCAATCATAAAGGTTTATGTATTTGAACTTATTTACATGATTTCAAACATTTGAACACATTTAGTGAAATCAGATTGTCAAGATGAAAATAAGTTCACAATTCCCCTATATGGAACACCTAAACTTTGAAAACAAAGGTTTGCACAGGCCACATTTTGTTTTACTTTTCTCATTATATTACATTCAGCAATGAACAGCAACTATGCATTAAATGTACATATATGTATATATATATATATATATATATATATATATATACAGTACTGTGCAAACGTTTTAGGCAGGTGTGGATAAAATGCTGTAAACAAAGACTGCTTTCAAAAATGGAAGTGTTAATCATTTATTTTCATCATCAACAAAATGCAGTGAATGAACAAAAGAGAAATCTAAATCAAATCAATGTTTGGTGTGACCACCCTTTGCCTTCAAAGCATCAGTTCTTCTAGGCACACTTGCGCACAGTTTTTGAAGGAACTCGGCTGGTAGGTTGTTCCAAACATGACTGTGTTTCAACCTCCGTGTGACATTGATGATCATCAGTACCTGTTTGGTAAAATTGGTTGATCATACACCGACTATAATCCTACAAAATCTCTGACTTTGTGCAAGTGTACCTAGAAGAATTGATGCTGGTTTGAAGGCAAAAGGTAGTAACACCAAATATTGATTTGATTTGGATTTTTTTTTTGCTTGCTCACTTTGCATTTTGTAAATTGATAAAAATAAACAATTATTATTTATATTTATGAAAGCATTCTTTGTATACAGCCTTTTTTCACACCTGCTTAAAACTTTTGCACAGTACTGTATATATATAAAGCCAGCAAAACATGTCATTTGACTGCCAGCAAACAAACTTTTTATGACTTTCATGTCCCATATTTTATTATATGGGACATAAAAGTCATAAAAAGTTTGTAATTATTACATTTTATTAATGGAATCCAGAAACTTGGCCTATAGTTTAAGTGAGTTTTGTATCAGTGGGTTCTCTTATCTTCTGTGTAATGACTGACATGTGCTAGATAGAGATCAAGCTGAAAAATGCTGGAATATACTGCTGATCAATTTGATGTATGCAAGAAAATATGTATGAAACTGTTGAATTCAGAATTATTTGAATGTATATGTTGCCTTCAGTTTCATGAAGAAGATCACTTACTGGCAAAATAAGTTGACGTTGACACCTGTTGGAGAAAATGTTACGTTACTATTTGTCATCAGTTTAGGGAAATGTGTCATAATAAATAGATGGGCTCACTGAGGTAAAACAACTTTTTTATGAAGTCTGAGATGCCATGCACTGTAACCTCCACCCCATAGTAATTACTACTGACTCAGCGCAGAACAAGTTCAAGCATTCAGTTTTATAGCATTATTGCATTGTAATCTATTGCTATTGAGAAAACACACAATGTGTTTCCTCTGCTGGAAAAAAGCCTGAATGGATAAATTCAAACTGGAACAGAATTAAATTAATATTGGGGTGGTGGTGGTCTAGTGGTAGGGTACTTGCCTATGGACCTATGGCTCAAGAGGTCCCAGGTTCAAATCCCACCTCTAGCACTACCATCATTGGGTCCCTGAGCAAGACCCTTAACCCTGAGTGTCTCCAGGGGGACTGTCCCTGTAATTAGGACATGGAAGTCGCTCTGGATAAGAGCATCTGCTAAATGCCACAAATGTAAATGTAATATTTGCTCTCATTAAAAAAATGGAAATAAATTACTACTAAGAATACTAAGAATTATTTCACATACTATTTCTATATTTTTAGGCTATAATAAGGTCCCCAAAAAGACTATATTTATATAGCATGCCATTGGCATGTGTGTACCTACTGGAACAGGTGCAACAGCACCAGTGGGACTGGATGCAGCAGCACAGGCTGAAGACGCTGAAGAAGTCTCTCTCTTTCTCTTCTGCTCCAGGAGTTTCTTCACTGTAGGCAGAGTGTAACACGACTTCTCCTTTGGCGCTGTGGACATATACATAAATTCAGAGACTTTCAAAGGCCAGCAAATGTGACTGACCTCTAGTAGCCTAGTAAAACACATTCACTGTTCCATTTTTTTTCCCTTGGCTGTGGGCTCACATTTACATCACACATTGACATAGCTCATGTAAGACCACTTCTTAATAGGAAAGATGCTAAGAAGTATTTGTTACGTTATGTTTTCTCATGCTTTGGCAACTGCAATGCCCTTTTCTCAGTATTATATAAAAAAACAACAGACAGATTACAATTTACTCATGTAGCAGCAAGATTATTGGGAACATTTACACCTATTCTAGAAGGACTGCACTGGTTACTTGTCTCTTATAGAAGAAACTTTTAATGGTATTTAAAGCTTTAAAAGGACAAGAACCTTCATATATTTGGGAGTGTTTGGCAGAGTACGATCCAAACAGGTTCCTAAGATCACCTCCTGAAGGCTTGTTAAACACTCTAAAAGTTAAAAACAAAAATATGGGAAGCAGTATTTTGTTTGTTTGATCAGGTATAACCTGCCCTTAGAAATTTATCAGGCTCCTTCTCTTTGTATTCTTTTAAAAAGCATCTTAAAACGTTTTTCTTACCCAAGCTTTTAAATACTATTTACTGCCTTGTATACAATTTAAGGCAGCCACAAACCTTTAATGCTGGCCAGATGTATTTCCTGAATATTGTGTCATCTAGAACTTCCCTAAAATCATTAAATGAATTAATCACTCTAAATGAGATGTTTAACCATGCAAATATGCAAATATGGTTGCAAAAAAAAAAGTTGTTCAAAATTTGTAAAGAAACCTTTGGTACACACTCATATATCTCCTCAACATTTACTGGTGCAACTGAGGTGTGACCCTTTAAATTAAAAATCCAAACCAGCTAATAAATTAAATGACAAAATAGCTATAAAAACACCTAAAATAATCCTTATTAAGTAATTTCATTGGTCTAGACATTGCAACACTAATGGCCTCCATGTACATGTTGTGCTGCTATTTGTCCCAGCCCTGTGCTTTCCCTTTTTGATATCTGTTATAGTTGCATTGAAGAATGTCCTTTCCTTTTGTTAGTCATCAAAGAGGAAAAAAAGAAGACGCAAAAGAAAAAAGAAAATAGCAAATATCATAGGGTTTCCAGTGGTCAAGTCTAGCGTTGTGTTTTCTGGAGCAGACAGAGGAAAGATTTTCTCAATCTTTTTGTTCTTCAAAGTCTCAGCCCTGAACGTGAGATAAGCTGAAGTTTCCGCCAGAGGAGCATTATGCTCATTACATCAAATGCTGAGGAAGGTATTCCATTTGGAAGACGGGGGTGAGGTCATCATCTACCTGTCGGTCCTAAACAGAAATGTGCACGACTGTGGAGGATGACGCTTTTTTTCTGTTTCCTTTGCTCCGTTACGCTCCAGCGGCTGACCACATCTTCCTGCCTCTGTGACGTACACAGAAACCAGGCTCAGCTAGGTTCTTTTACACCGAACGCGCTCTTTGACAACAGCAGTGCACTCTTCTGTTCTGTGGTTCCTAATAGCTGATACATGATAAAGCTTAATTCATTCATGTTCTACATTTTTCTCCAATTTTTTCCCCAATTAAGGGCAGGCAGAGTTGAGTTTTTACAGGCTAATAATTTATTTTTAAGCTTGTAACCACAGGCCTTTTAGATCTGGCCCAACTTACATTTCACTGTGATTGAAAGGTTCTTTGTTTACACATACAACTCTAGGCTCTATTGGCTGGTTTAGAATCTTTGCATTTTGTAAAGGTGCTTCAAAAATTAAACAAAGAAATGAGCTGAAAGGTTCTATGTGCACTCATAACTGGCACATACTAATGCCATTACAGAACTGGGTTAGAGATTATTGTTGCCTTTTTAATTTCCTTTAGCCATCATAGTAAGGGAAAACAGTTTCACTGAAAACAAACTCTCATGGCTGAGGACTCAAAAAAGGAAGACAGCTCAAGTTTGAATGGCATGGAAACTCCGTTGTGCTTGTCTTGGAGAATTCCCTTTACTATCAGCTTTCTGTGTTTGTTCTCCATTCACTATGGTTTCACTTTACTACTACCTTCCTGATCGAGCCTTTCTGCTCGCTCACATCCCTCCAACCCCCGACCCTAGCACCACCCCCACCTAGCCTCAAAGCACTCTGTAAATCTAAGTCTGGTAATTAGATAGATAGATAGATAGATAGATAGATAGATAGATAGATAGATAGATAGATAGATAGATAGATAGATAGAAAGACAGACAGAAATATAGACAGATAGATAGATAGATTTGTATTGGTTTTTAAATATTTCTTTAATTCTTTTATATATATATTTCACTTATTTTATTAACATGTACACAGAGCACCATGTTTCAGTGTAACCAAATGGCCATAACAATATTTACTATTTACCTAATCATATCCTGCACCTCAGGGACCATAATCATGCAGTGTGAAAGGAGTTTACTATAAAACAATTAACACCCCTTCCACGACACTGAGTGAGGCTGAGACAACTGTGCATGCAAATGATGTTATTGCACAGGCAAACCATGCAGAACAGCTATGAGTTAACCCTTCAGATAGGAAAGATCTGCTGGATGCATCACACACTACCATTTCTGGTTCATTACATGGACAACAGGTCACAGTTTTAATTCCCAAAATTATAGTGGGGTCTGAGACAACACTGACACTCAAGGATTTTTCATTTAGGAATTTTTTTTCAATTAGGAAATAAAAACATTTTGAAAAGTTTAAACAAAGAATAAGTTAGAATGAGCAATATTTTACAAATAATTGGAATTATTAAAAAATGAAAAGGTGGTGTTGTTGTTTATTTTGTTCATTCAGATGGTTCTGTCTCTAAACTCTGAATGGTAGATTTTGTTCATAAATGATGTCATAATTTTTAAACAATTGATTATTAAATCGTACAAATATAAATATGAGTTGACAGAAAAATTTGTGACCTCATCACAGAGCTTGAAAAGGGACAAAGCATGTAGGAAAATCCCCAGTGCTGAACAAAACAATCCTGAATGACCACTTACAAGTGTCATCAATTATTCTAGACCCAAATTAGTAGAAATGGTACACAAATTCTCTTTGAAAAAAAAAACTCAAACAAATATAATGCTGAATGAGAGAATACACCATCAGCATACTAAACCAGATACATAATACTCTGTCAACTCCATAGAACTTTAAACCGACTTATGATATAAATTCTGTTCATATTTATTAATCTTCTATATCTGAACGAAAGATTGTACCATAGTTTAAATGATTCTGCTGAATGACTACATCAGTATATTTCATCAGAATATTACAGATAAAGAATGTACTATCGATGTTGCAGTGTGTTCTGAGAAAATAACAATCAATAAGAAAATATACAGATACGGCCTGCCTCATCAGAATGTACTCAATGAGAGAATGTTAAGTGTGTTTACATATTACATATATATATATATAAAACCTTAACTTCAGATATGAATTCATATTTATTAATATTCTACATCTAAATGGAAGATAACACTGTTTTATGTTTGAATGATTCTGCTGAATGACTATATCAGAATACTTAATGAGAATATTAAAGGCAAAGGATGTACTATCAGTGTTTAAGTGTAGTCTGAGAAAATAATCAATAAGAGAATATACTTATACTGCCAATCCATATATATATATATATATTAGAGAGAGATAGAGTGTAGACAGTACATAATAAACTATATATAAGTAAACTCAGAGAGAATAATACAACCATGTTATAACCATATAATATATCCTTATTAAGAGAAAGTGCCTTAATACCCTCGCAGAGAGAATATATGATCGATAGCCTTTCGAGAGATGATCTTATCATCAATGAGCTCATCAACAATGACATCATTACCTTACACCAGACACAGATGAAGGTTACCGGTCACTCCGACACTTTGATGGTTAGTGAGCGTGGGCGAGTGTGCGGCAGGGATTCCCTCCTCGCGCTGCGTAATATTCAAAACACGGAAATCCCTGACCAGTGAGTCAGTCGCGTGGGCGGCGCGGGGATTCCGCTCGCGCCCCTCGCGAGCCTCCCGCCCCCACGCACGCTATTCGGTCGCACGGGTTTCTTCAGCATTTGGGAGTTTTTTTCTTTTCTTCTTTTCATTTCATTTCTTTCACAGCTACACGCAAGGCTGACCATGTGTGATCAAACAAACAGAACTCCTCTCTGAGCCCCACGCCTTTCCCAAAACAGAAGTGAAAACAGCGCGGAGGGGGGATCCAGCCGCGGCCAAGAGTTTCTCCACGTCGACCCTCCCTTCACCCTGAACCCTGATCACCCCGTTGATCTGGAGGACGGAGTGTTTCTCTGAGACGGAGAGGAAGCTGAGAGCTGGAGACGGGCTTTCGGACCTGCCCGCCGACACCTTAAATAGCCCTCCACAGAATAACGGAGGCTTTTTGCAGTGAAAAAAGTGAACGTACGCTTCGGGGTTGCTCACTGCTGTTGCCGAAGCATGGAAAGCACACTCATTATCATTTGCTGTATGTGATACCCGAGAAACTTTAAACCGCCGCTGTCTTCACTCTTACACGGGCTACGTTCAATACACTCTTAAGGTGACACCAAAAAAAGCTCTTTACTCACATTTCTGCAAGTGCATGTCAGATTTCCTTGTTGCTGTCTCAACCTTCCAGCACTCCACGCCGTATTAGACGAATTCAGGTGAATTTTTTCTTGTCCTGAACTGGGCGCTGCTCACTCTCAATATTGCGCGTTTCTAAGGGCGCTTTATCCCCCGCGGGGACACTTTGTACACAAAGATGACGTACAGCCCAGGGGCGGTGCCTAATGGTCACGTGGTAAAGATAAAGTTCTCTCGCTATTTTGGGCCTCCGTTCTTCTTCTTCTTTCGGCTGCCCCCGGTTAGGGCTCGGTTAGGGTGCTTAAACACGTCTATGGACAGTTATCATTTAAAAGGAACTCTGATTTACACCCTTTTAGAGAACAAAACACACTGAGTGCGTGTTAAGTGCTTTAAAGTCAGCAAAGGTCTGTTGATTCAATAACTGGAATTCCAAACATCTCTCTCTCTCTCTCTTTCTCATTTCTCTTCTCGCTCTCTCTCTCCTCTCTCTCTCTTCTCTCTCTCTCTCTCTCTCTCTCTTTCTCATTTCTCTTCTCGCTCTCTCTCTCCTCTCTCTCTCCTCTCTCTCTCTCTCTCTCTCTCTCTCATTTCTCTTCTGCTCTCTCTCTCCTCTCTCTCTCCTCTCTCTCTCTTCTCTCTCTCTCTCTCTCTCTTTCTCATTTCTCTTATAAACTCTCTCTTCTCCATTTCTCTTCTCTTTCTCTCTCTCTCTCTCTTTCTCATTTCTCTTCTCGCTCTCTCTCTCCTCTCTCTCTCTTCTCTCTCTCTCCTCTCTCTCTCTCTTTCTCATTTCTCTTCTCGCTCTCTCTCTCTCTTTCTCATTTCTCTTCTCGCTCTCTCTCTCTCTCTCTTTCTCATTTCTCTTCTCGCTCTCTCTCTCCCTCTCTCTCTCTCTCTTTCTCATTTCTCTTCTCTCTCTCTCTCTCTCTTCTCTCTCTCTTCTAGCTCTCTCTCTCCTCTCTCTCTCTTCTCTCTCTCTCCTCTCTCTTCTGTCTCTCTCTCCCTCCTCTCTCTCTCCTCTCTCTCTCTTTCTCTCTCTCTCTCTCTTCCTCTCTCTCTTCTCGCTCTCTCTCACTCTCTCTCTCTTCTCTCTCTCTCCTCTCTCTTCTAGCTCTCTCTCTCTCCTCTCTCTCTGTCTCTCTCTCTCTTCTCTCTCTCTCCTCTCTCTTCTCTCCTCTCTTCTCACTCTTCTCTCTCTCTCTTTCTCATTTCTCTCTCCTCTATCTTCTCTCTCTCTTGTCTCTCTCTTTTCTCTTTTCTTTCTCTCTCCTCTCTCTTTCTCTCTTTTCTCTCTCTCCTCTCTCTCTCTTCTCTTCTCACTCTCTCTTTTTCATTTCTCTCTCTTCTCTCTCTCTTTCTCTCTCTTCTCTCTCTCTCTTTCTCATTTCTCTCTCCTCTATCTTCTCTCTCTCTTGTCTCTCTCTTTCTCTCTTTTCTCTCTCTCTCTCTCTTCCCACCGGAAAGAGACCCCGGGGAAGACCCAGGACACGCTGGAGAGACTATGTCTCTCGGCTGGCCTGGGAACGCCTTGGGATCCGCCCGGAGGAGCTGGAAGAAGTGGCCGGAGAGAGGGAAGTCTGGGCATCCCTGCTGGAGCTGCTGCCCCCGCGACCTGACCTCAGATAAGCGGAGGAGAATGGATGGATGGATGGATATACACCCCCCCCCAGTCCTAATGAGTGCTTGTTGCATTGAGTTGTGCTGATATACTGTTGGACCTTGTATAATGTGCAATAAAGTGTATGTTTACAATTCAATTCTCTCTCTCTCTCCTCTCTCTCTTTTCTCTTTCTCTCTTTCCTCTCTCTCTCTCTCTTTTTTCTCTCTCTCTGTTCTCTCTCTCCTCTCTCTCTCTCTCTCTCTCTCTTCTCTCCCTCTCTCTTGTTATATAAAAAATAATTACTATAACAATAATAATAATAATAATAATAATAAGAATACACTATGCCCAGTGTAAAATATGGTGGGATTTCTGTGGTGTTGTGGAGTCGTTTTTGTTCCAAAGGCCCTGGATACTTTGTCATCATGAACTCATGAAATAACAAAACATTTTAAAAGATAATCTGGTTACCTCTGCCAGTACCCAAAAACGAGGGGGAATGAGATTAGATTTCAGCAGGACAAGGATCACATGTCCAAATCAACACAAAAAATGATTAAAAGCCCACAAAGTCCAGCTGTGGGGTGAGCTGAAAAGGATATGGAGAGTTTCTTTCAAGATAAATGGTCTTCTTCAATCTTATAAAATATTCTTAAAGACTGTTTTATTGCCTAGAAGAGGTTGTGCACAGTATGAAATGCATTTAGTTTATAAATTATATAATTTTGTATTTATAATTTATTTTGTATATAGTATTATAGTATAGTACTGTAAACATATTTAAAACTGCTAATTAAAATCATACTGAAACAAATAAAACATAAGGAACAAAGCAAAATAAAAGTATCACAGTCAAGCAGAGCATTCTGACCAAAAAGTACAAAAATATGTTTTGAGGGCACATTTAAAAGAGTTGACTGAGATATTATTCTTATTATAGGGTAGCAAGCTTTTCCAGTCTTGGAGCTTAACCCAAAGAACTGGTCACTCAGTGGCTTGATCCAAGAATGTAAAACAAGACTGTCAGAGCACTTCAGAGATCTTGGGCTACATTAGGGTTTATCAAGTCTGTGAAATGGGCATGATGTGAATTATAGATAGAGAAAAACTTGCTTAACTTATCTGCTTAACTGCATGCCAGTTCAGAGAAGCTAAAACTAGTTAAATGTAATATTTTATTTTCTTGAAAGAAGTCTGACTGAAGGAGAATTGACAATCTGGATCTGATATTGTGTACTAATTGATACACATATCATTGGAATTAGAAACACACTTTGGAACACATAAACAACTTGTTTGTCAAATTGTGAGGTTTTAAAGGGATATGAATATTAATATTATGAATAACAATGAAGCAAAATATTGTTTACCAATAATATATGCATGCCTTCCAATATTGTCTTCTATCCCTATATGCTGCAAGTTAGTCTAGAGGAAAAATGCAAACCATCAAGACCAGTTAGGACCAGTTTTAGAAGCGTTTTATTTTGAGAAATATGTTACATTCAGAAAATAAGCAGTTGTTGCACATTAAGGTGTTTCACTTTAAAATTCCATGCAGAGGTGGTGTTAAATTATTTCTCACCAAAGAAAAAATGGTAACATAATCTCTCATAATCTCTTGAAATGGTTCACTACTGATGCTTTGTGGATAAATGTAGTTATAACGGAATTGAACTTTAAGTTAAATAACAAAATATCTTATTATATCAAACTCTTACAATAGCCTTAACTGAAAAAGAAAATCAGTTGAATCCTAACCCAAAATCTAAACAGGGTTAATAATTCACTGATATTTAAAGCATATGTAGACAGTCTATAGTGTCATTTGAGTATGAGTGCCAAAACCTTTACACGTAACTGTATATGCACTTTTTTTCTTAAAAAGTTAATCAAATATAAGGCTTGCATAACCAATATGAATCATTAGCTTAAAAAAATGGAAAGCTGAAAATATCTCTTCGATCTGTTTCACATTCTAGGAAGATATTGCTTTTAATTGATTTAACCAGTCAAACAGTTTTAATTCATTTGATTGGTCTCTTATGTTGAAAATGTATTTCATTGTGTAATCAACTGGTTATTTAATTTACATTGACTTTTCTTGTTATTCATTGAACGGTACATAAAAGTACACTTCACAAATGCAGTTTATTATTTTATAAATATTAGTCCATCCACGTCACTGGTTTTACGGGTTATACTGGTTGGCAAACATAACCACAAAGAATCTTCCGGAGATCCGTAACTTGCTAGAGCCCACGTTCTGGTAGGTTTTTCTTTTCTTCTTTCCATTGCACTCTAACACTTCATCCTTCAGAGAGCAGGAAACAGCTGATAACTATCTTCCAACAAACAGTGTGTGGTTTTTGATTCTGTCTGTTTCTCATGGTGGGCATCAAACTTGTTGTAGCCCACTACTTTTTTTTTTCCTCTTTGGTCTACAACATCTGCAATCTTGCATGTTGCCAAAGGGAAACCCACAGGAACTTCTAGGCCTTCCGCTAGTATACAACCTGTGCAAAGACTGCTGCATGCCTTTTACTTTCATGGAAGCAAAAGGCTTACATTAAAAAATTGCATTTTTAAGTGATTTCCTATCTAAGAAAGATAAGATTGTTCAAGCTAAGCTTTGAGTTTGAATTATTATAGTAATATTTTAGTGAAGAGCTAATTGCACATGAGCATTTTTTTTACTTTGAACATGGTTTTAGATGTATAAACAAGTGTAAACATCTCGTTCATAGCATATCTAAAGTGACCGGTGAGGCTGCCCCTCATAATCACCATCAGTGAAATATCTAGAATTTCAAGAAGAAAGACATATTTCTCCTCAAAACTGATCCCACTGATTTTGAATCAAAACGTGAGTAGATGTTTCCCTGTCACTTCTTAATTATACTGGTGGTTCTTGTCACAACGCTTGAGTTTGTGTCAGGGCTCTTTACCGAAGGACTCACTCTATATATGATACAAACAAGCTGACAAATGTTTATATATTTGTTACAATCTGAAAAACGTTCATGTAACTGCAATGCATTTAGATTGATGCTAAATTACTACAATCCTCTTATTCGCGTGCTTGCAGAAATTAGCATTAGAGTTGCACTTTATCCTTTTGACCATGCTGCAATATTTATCACTCAAACTCAAGATTTAGCCCTAATAGTCACAAAGCTTATATTCGTACAGGACATGAATAAAGCATGTGTTTTGCCTAATCATCTGCCTACAACTATTAGTCGCATTACACCTTTGTTTAAACTAGCATTACTGTATATGGAATTATTCTAAATAAAAAAAGGTCTTTTTTAATATATAGATATTTATTATTGATATACAGTACTGTGCAAAAGTTTTAGGCAGGTGTGGAAAAAAATGCTGTAAACAAAGAATGCTTTCAAAAATGGAAGTGTTAATCATTTATTTTCATCAATCAACAAAATGCAGTGGATGAACAAAAGAGAAATCTAAATCAAATCAATATTTGGTGTGACCACCCTTTGCCTTCAAAACAGCATCAATTCCTCTAGGTACACTTGCGCACAGTTTTTGAAGGAACTCAGTTGGTAGGTTGTTCCAACATGACTGTGTTTCAACCTCCGTGTGACGTTGATGATCATCAGCACCTGTTTGGTAAAACTGGTTGATCATACACCGACTATAATCCTACAAAATCCCTGACTTTGTGCAAGTGTACCTAGAAGAACTGATGCTGGTTTGAAGGCAAAAGGTAGTAACACCAAATGTTGATTTGATTTAGATTTTACTTTTGTTCGCTCACTTTGCATTTGTCACGGTGGCGGGGTGCGGGAAAGACGTCTGCGAAGAGCCAGTGATCCAAGACATAACTTTATTTCATATAGTCACCAAAACCAGACACAAACTGAAACCACCCATAACGTAAGGCTTTGCTTAGTGAATGAACCGCACTCTGTTCTGACTCATTGGGGCTTAAATAGCAGCCCCAATGAAGCACACCTGTGCCTTCATGAGCTCAGGCGTGCTCAGTCAGAACAGAGCACCCTCTAAATTGATAAAAATAAATTGCTAAAAAAATCAATCTGTAAATTGATAAAAATAAACAATCATTATTATTTAAACAAGCATTATTATTTATATTTCTGAAAGCATTCTTTATTTACAGCATTTTTCCACAGCTGCCTAAAACTTTTGTACAGCACTATATATATATATATATAACAAAGAAAAAAGGTTTTTTTTTATATACAATATAAATTGTATGTCTCTATCATTCAATAACAAAGAAATAAGAGTTATTTATATAAAACATATAAAAAACAAAAAAACAAAACAAAACATAAAAATAAAACAGTATTTCTGAGTGTGGCTTTCAAATCAAAGTCAAGTGTGTTCAGTATGAAATGAGCTTAGGAACAATTTTATTTAGGCTTTGAAATAAATCATCGAGATAACTACCCAGAGAAACATGAGAGCTAATTTTACAAAAGATACCTGAAGCAGCTTTAAGAGAGGGGTTACAATTTATGCTCAACTGGAAAAACTAAGCTGAAAATGAGTCTGCAGGTTTAACTAAATGGTTGGTGGGGTGTTGCTTTGAGGTGGCTATAATTTCTCATTGGTTTGCTGCATGATGTGTGTTGGTATTGCTGCAGGATGGTTTTCATGGATGGATTTCAGTTGATTGGCAAGGTGTTACTAGGTAGTAACTATGGAATAACCAGTACTCTCTATGATTTTGCCTAATGATTACTTTGGAATTCTGATAAGTTACTAGAGTGTTATTGTGCTATCTTAGGTAATTACAAGGCTGCTGCTCGGTGACTGATATGATTCTCCAAGGCGGTTGCCAAATGTTGCAATTGTATCACGGTTGGTTGAAAAGTGGTTGCTAAGGTGTTCTAGCTGGTAAGTGTATTTTTGCTTGGTTTATATGGTGTTCTATGTTTCTTTTAGTGTTCCTAAGGTACATGATTTCACAAATTGCTTGCAGTGGAAAAATGAGCGGTTGCTTGATTGCATGGTGATATAAATGTGACAAAACCATGAGCAATCATTCAAAACTGTGGCACTTCTCCTCTTCCTTGTCGTCCTCCTCTAGCTCCTTCAAAAACCTTGTCCTTTACCTGGCTCCTCATAGGTTTGACCAGCCTTGAAGATGCGTTTCATTCCCTTTGATATCCTCTTCCTTTCCCATAATTTGCCCGTCCATTGGTCAAGTGCTCCTCCAGCCCTCTCTGACTTCTCCTCCAATCTGAATAGCAGCTTGCCAGCTTCCAAACTGCCTGATTCCCTGGAACAAATTTACTTGTCTGCATCCTCCTTCTGCAGCCATGACATATTAAATCAGGAGTGTGAGAGACCCAGGTAACTTAATAATTAAGTCACATTAATAGTGAGGATTGATGTGATTGTCATCACAATAAAATGTTCTACTTGATTTATTTAATCGTATTATTTGTTCTCATGGATCAAACAAAGACACAATGCTGTCTAAGCTCCAGGATCTGTCCAGGTATGAGGACAACAAATTTAAAGGGATGATTGTTCTTTGCATGTTTGGACACCAAGGTACTTACCCAATTTTTTTATGCTCTATACAGGAACTGCTGATTATTTGCATGTTTCCTCTATAACTGTGGAGAGATGAGTACTGTCACTGTTGGTTATAATATTTTCACAATAGTACACTTGCCCCATCTAGTGACTGAGAAAGTACATATTTCATATGCCAGCAACCAGAGATGTGCCTAAATGTCCTAATCCCACTTACTATAACTGTATCCCCCTTTTTTCAAATGTTTTATTTTTCCCTAAACAAATATTTAGTAATAATAACACAAACCAAGGCTTCCACTTTGTTTACTTAATACACACTTAAATTTGTAATATAGAATTAACAGGGAATGGAATCATGATCAAAGTCCAGTCTGACTCATCCTTCTGTTGTGTCCTTCAGAGGATGCCCATGAGTTTTTAATGTTCTTCTTGCTAAAGAAGGAGGGAGAGGCTCTCAGGGCCTCCAGCCTTTCCTGCATCTGCCCTGTTGCAAATTTTGCGTTCCAGCTCAAATCTAAGTGCCCCTGCAACTGGTTACAGTCTAAGTACACCTATATGGCACATCTTGGATCATCCTAATCATAATTTAGATTTGTGAAATGTGTGTATGTTAAAACACTGAATAAGGTATTAATGCTGCTCTTCCTTCTGTAGATTGCATACACCTCTCTGTTGAGCTGAGCTCGACCCTGACACACAGCCTGCACACTTACTTCCAGGTTGTTAGCCACACACACTTAGATAATCTCATTAAGTAGACTCTACTTAGTGGTAACACTGATATATGGGTTTAGGGTTAGTGGTAGTGCTGGTGGGGTGCTGCAACTTTTTGGGTAAAAAGAAGAAAACACCTTAAAAAGGTGCCAGTCCATCATAAATGTACCACTGTAATATTTTTTATATATAAATAAGTATAGCTTAAGAATTGTAGCTTAAAAAATCATTTCTAGGTTAGCAGCAAAGTTCTGAACTTTAATAATTTATTAATAATAATTGATATATATGTGATGTCGGAAACTATTCAGCAGGCCTCCAGCAGGCTTATCTTTCACAGTATTAGTTCTGAATAGAATAATGCAATTTGAATTGATTTCCTTGTTTGATATTTAAGGATTTTTTTTTCCAATTCTAGCAAAAAGATGTAGATGTTTTCTGTGGTTGTGCTAAAAACTCTTCAGCATCTGAAGTGCCGCAGTGTGTTTCATGTTTTACAGTTACATAATAATACATTTAAAAACCAGGGTTTTTTTCTATGTTGTCTAAACACATTCACTACTATAATCCCTCTCTGTGTCTTAGCAGTGTTTGAGTCCTACATGTGAAGAGGTTCGTCTTGCTGGACAATGGTGAAAAGCTTGGCGACGTGATTGACATCCCTGCCCAGCTGGATCTTGCTAACTTTCCTGGAGTGGCTTCACTTGAACAGTAGTGCAGGTGAGCACTTGGTAATCTAATTTTGAGTTTTACTTTCTCAGGTTGATGTTAAAGCGAAGCTCTAGTGAACATTGGCGAATAATAAAGAAACAATTACTAACGATGAGTATGTGGTCCTATCAGGCCCCTTTTCCATTGATGGTCAGGGCAGAGGGAGACTGGGAAAACCAGATAGAACTGAATTGATGTCTCATTATTAGTGAATTTGTATTGTTTTTGTATCATTAATGAAGAACCTGAAATAATGACTCATAGAGAGAGAGGGAGAGAGAGAGAGAGAGAATCAGGACTAGAATAACTGAAAAAACTGAGGAGAATGAACCCAATTTTTTTAACTGGATTAAATGATTAATAACACACTGCTTATGCTTATGCTGTGTATTTTGATGGAGAAACAATGGCATCAAGGAAAGATGCAAATGAGAATTCATCAGGACTTATAACAGGAATGTACAACATAAAAGCTGAGAGACTACACATGGCCAAATAATTCTGTTACACTGATGTGTTGTGTTGAAGAGAAATGATTTAGCAGTAGCTTTTTTAAGAGACCTGTCTCTTATCAGATATTTCTGACATTTGCTACAGCTCTTAACTGAAGCTCTCTGCATGGTTTCATCTTCTTAACTTTTCTGAGAAAGTAAAACTCTTTTAAAGCATATTTTGTAGTTAAGCATATTGTCAGGTTATATTCACCGCTACTTTTGCCATATACTATCACTATTACTTTTTCATCATTATCTCTATATTTCTGTTGCTTTTCTGTGGGGGGGACAGTAATGGAAACAAACTACTGGGGTTAAAACCCAACAATCCACAAGGAAAAGAAAACTACTGTTAATAATCTTTAATCTTTCATAATCTTTATCAGGCAGTGGTGGCCTAGTGGTTAGAGAGCTGGCCTCGGATCGGAAGATTGTGGCTTCGATTCCCTCACCAGCAGGTTGCCCTGAGGTACCCTTGAGCAAGGTATCGTCCCAGTCACTGCTCCCCGGGCACTTTCAATAGCTGCCCCCTGCTGCACGTGTGTGTATGGGTGAAACGCAGAGGCTGAATTTAATTTTGTTGTCCGGGCTGCGTTTCAAAATGACAAGGGTAGTCACTTTCACTTTAGACCAGGGGTGCCCAGTCTTGGTCATGGAGGACTGATGTGTAGCAGTTTGCCAGTTCCCTTCCTTACTCTCTAAATCATGTAAACCCTCCAGGGCTGGAATTAAAAAAATAATAATACAAACCATAAATTTAAAAAACAAAACAAAAAAAAACATTGCTTCAGAAAGCATTTGGGCAAGAGCAAGCAGGTTCTGTGACCACTGCTCCCATCCATGAGAGTGGTGAACCACTGACCTCCTGGACTGTGTGACATGAACTTTACTGAACTGGAAACTTGCACATTTAAGCTATATGCTTGGAAAACTTTTACATGGGTGCTGGAGCCTATTCCAGGAGAACCCGGACAGCCATGGGGGAGTAAACTCCACACAGAAGGGACCGGGACTGTCCCACCATGGAATTGAACCCAGAACCTTCTTGCTGTGAGGCGACTGCGCTGCCCACCGCACCATCAGGCCACCCTGGATGGTATTCTCAATACATTTCATGATCTTTGTCACAACACTTCTGCTGTTACACATATGCCAAATAAAACCTTGAAAACAGCAGCAAACAACAGCTACTTTGAATCTTGTGTAACAATCTACATCTTCTATTTTGATCAGGTCTTTTTCTAGGTTCCGTCCTTCTCTTTCCACACACGAAAGTGTTCAGATGTTTTTCTTGCCCACAAGTGGAAGATCTTCACGTTGGAACACATTTTGAAAAGCGGCGTGAGTGTGCAAACTGCTGACTGGGCTGTGAGGAAGTAGAAATGGTCTATTTTTAGGGGTCTTTTAAAAAAAGCTCAGTCACGTGGTAGGAAACAGCCCACCGAGGAAGATGGCGATTTAGCAGCAGCCAAAACACAGGCGGAAAAAAAGCCCGAAACAGCGCTTAAACGGCTTAAAATACAAAGCACAGCACCATCGTGTCGGTCACTAGCATGTAGAGTAGCAGTGTAATGGACAAAGAGAAGTTTGCTGTAAGTATGAGCCAAATGAACCGCTGTTGTCGGGTTGTGTTGAGCCGTTTCCGTAAGAGTTAAAAATCCACTCCGGGTTTTGATTCCAACTGACTGTCTTACCAGTTCCGCTCAAACCAAAAGCGGAGATATCCAGAGAGTTGGTGTGAAATCCTGGCGTGGACTTTTACTTTCGGTACCTGAACTAACCTTTTCCATCTAAAAATGCACCCCAACTAACGTGTTACCTACGTAAAAACACAGGGGTGTATGTATTTATATATATATATATATATACATATACATACATACATATATAATCCACACTATGTTTTTCGCTCTGTAAATGCACTGTGGGCAGCATAATAATATAATTATATATATTTTTTATATTTAATATTTTTACATCAACCTATTTTACATCACACTATGTATGTGCAGGGTAAATGTACAAATTAAGCTCACCAAAATCAATACTCAACATCACAACATTTTTAGAACAAGACAATGATTTCAGCAGGAGGAGTGGTGATAAAATGTTATTCTCTCCTAGAATAATATTGAATTTAAATGCTTTTTTCATTTAAAATGAAGATATACAGTATCTCACAAACACCCCTCACATTTTTTGTAAATATTTGATCTTTTCATGGGACAGCACTGAAGATATGACACTTTGATCCAATGTAAAGTAGTCGGTGTACAGCTTGTATAACAGTGTGAATTTGTCCCCTCAAAATAGCTCAACACAGCCATTCATGTCTAAACCACTGGCAACAAAAGTGAGTACACGCCTAAGAAAAATATCCACATTGTGCTCAAAGTGTCAGTATTTTGTGTGGCCACCATTATTTTCCAGTTTTGCCTTAACTCTACTAGGCATGGAGTTCACTAGAGCTTCACAGGTTGCCACTGGAATCCTGTTCCACACTGGTGGATGTTAGAGACCTTGCGCTCCTCCACCATGCTCTGCTTCAGTATTTCACAGTACAAGTTGGCATTCATGGTTCCCTCAATGAACTGTAGCTCCCCAGTGCTGGCAGCACTCATGCAGCCCCAAACCGTGACACTCCCACCACCATGCTTAACTGTAGGCAAGACACACTTGTCTTTGTACTCCTCACCTGGAAGCTGCCACACACGCTTGACACCATCTTAACCAAATAAGTTTATTTTGGTCTCATCAGACCACAGGACATGGTTCCAGTAATCCATGTCCTTCGTCTGCTTGTCTTCAGCAAACTGTGGGCTTTCTTGTGCATCATCTTTAGAAGAGGCTTCCTTCTGGGATGACAGCCATGCAGACCAGTTTGATGCAGTGTGCAGCGTGTGGTCTGAGCACTGACAGGCTGACCCCCCACCCCTTCAACCTCTGCAGCAATGCTGGCAGCACTCATACATCTATTTTCAAAAGAAAACCTCTGGATATGTCGCTGAGCATGTGCACTCACTTCTTTGGTCGACCATGGCGAGGCCTTTTCTGAGCGGAACCGGTCCTTTTAAACCACTGTAAAGTCTTGGCCACTGTGCTGCAGCTCAGTTTCAGGGTGTTGGCAATCTTCTTACAGCCTAGATCATCTTTATGTAGAGCAACAATTATTTTTTTCAGATCCTCAGAGAGTTCTTTGCCATGAGGTGCCATGTTGAACTTCCAGTGACCAGTTTGAGAGAGTGTGAGAGCGATAACACCAAATTTAACACACCTGCTCCCCATTCACACCTGAGACCTTGTAACACTAATGGGTCACATGACACCAGGGAGGGAAAATGGCTAATGGAGCACAATGTGGACATTTTTTCACTTAGGGGTGTACTCACTTTTGCTGCCAGTGGTTTAGACATTAATGGCTGTTTGTTGAGTTATTTGAGGGTACAGCAAATTTACACTGTTATTCAAACTGTACACCGACTATTTTATATGTTATCAAAGTGTCAAATCTTTAGTGTTGTCCCATTAAAAGATATAATCAAATATTCACAAAAATGTGAGGAGTGTACTCACGTTTGTGAGATACTGTACCTCTTTAAGTCATGGCCTAGTGGTTATTGAGTTGGCCCCAGGAACAGAATGTCATGAGTTCAAATCCCAGACCAACAGGTTGAACTTATGTACCTTTGAGCAATGTACCATCCTCGTCACTGCTCCCTGGGACTCTTTCAATAGCTGTCCCCTGCTGGCTCCTGCTTTCAAATGTGTCCTGTTATGGACTGGTGACTTGTCCAGGATGTTTCGCTGCATTTCACCTTATGTGCTCAGGGGTAGGCTCCAACTTCATTCTCAACCTTACTTAGGATAGTGCTTAAGAGAATGAATGGATGAAAGAAATGCAAAGAAGTCTGGCTGTGCTTAATGGATGCATTTTTAAAACAACTTTTATTAACTCCATTTTTAGACCTGTCTATTGAATAGCTCAGTTTTACTCTTAACCTAGTTTTAACCTAGACTACCAGAAGTCAACCTGAGATCTCCCTTTTTTATTTACTTTGGTCAGAGTTTTTAGTACTGTACCATTTAACTTTGGACTCTTTAAAACTCACAGCACTCTTTAACTCTTGGCCATAAATAAACAAAAATTCAACAAAAAAGTTGTTTTTCTTTGGCTTAAAAAATGAATGTTCTCTGTGGACAAGCTGAAGTTTGTCCTGTTTTACCTGTTTATATTTTGAATTTCATTCCTGGTTAGACAAAAGACATGCAAGTAAACCATATATAATGTAGCTATGTATAATATACATAGTATGTTTAGTAACTAAACATAGTATGTTATATATGTATAATATACATATAATATTGCTAATATACATCCATCCATCCATCCATTCTCTCCCGCTTTTCCGAGGTCGGGTCGCGGGGGCAGCAGCTCCAGCAGGGATGCCCAGACTTCCCTCTCTCCGCTAATATACAGTACTGTGCAAAAGTCTTGGGCCATTCCCTCATTGTCCTATATTTTGCTTGGAAAAAGCATATATGCATGTAAATACTTTATCTAAAATAAAGAGAATAAATATTTGGTATGACCACAGTTATTCTTCAGCACAGCCTGAACTCTCTTTATGCAGCTTGTTTGTCATTTCTTTAAGTCGTCTTCATGAATATTCCTACAGGCAAAAGCTCTTCTTTCGATGTTGGCTTTCTTTTGTCCCATTCACTGTCAAGAGGATCCCACACTGCTTCTGCTTCTGCTTCTGAAACTGATCAGGTGCAGGGACTGGACTGAAAATGAGGGCCAAAATCTATGAGAGTGCTTCAGGAACCCTGAAAAACTATTCCTCAAGAAAACAAAGTCTGCTTTTTTTGTTAGAAAAATATGAAGAAATGAGGGATGGCTCAAAACTTTTGTACAATTCTGTATCAGTATTGGATTTTGGCTGTAAATTGTAATGCAGGGTTTAGTAGTTCAGCTGTGTTCTCCTAATTTGTCAAAATGTTATTTGTATTTCATGCATTTCTTTGCTTTTGCCTTCTTACATGATTTGAATTTTCTCAACACAGTCTGCTCCCAGCTCTTGGCTGGAGATGCATAACTTCATTGGTGACCTTGTGGCCTCTAGTGCGTCGAGCTCAGCTGGTCAGCACCTGAAATATCATAACCAGCAGTCACTACGGTCCAGCTGGGAGACAATGGGACCTGAAGCCCCAATGGCCAAAGCCTCACATCCAGGTCAGAGTGTCCCTGCCAGACAGAGCCAAGGGAAAAATATCATGGGGTTTGGTATGCAGTCTGCAGAAAGGAGTGAGGAGTCGGTGGACTGTGGTGACCAACAATGTGAGTGCATGCACTACTGAAAAACGTAGATAGATAAGCCTGGGTTTGAGCATAAAGACTATGTTCTTATGAGGTTGTGGAGGTCGGCTTACCTTTATTTTCTTTTTTCTCTCAGTTCGGCCACACATATGCACCTGCCCTGGCTGTCCCCTTTCATCCATGTCCACTGCACCCTCTCTGCAATGCCTGAAATCTAGAAATACTTCCTTAAACCAGACCCAGTCAGCAGCTCCCCTTGGTTCTGCTTCAACATCACTGTCTAAAGAACCTCCTGCACTCCCAGTCAACCTTGGCCTGTGTCTTGGCCTGGGTTTATGTCTAGAAGAGGGGAATAGTGAGTCCAGCATCACCTCCAGCCCTGAGCCGAACCAGCCTGAGCAACAAGACAAAGGTACTAGCACCCACAGCCCGACGTCACCCCCAAACTCTGACCATCAGATGTGCCCCGCCACAATCCAGGCCTTTCCTTGCCTTTGCTGCCATCGCGCTTTCCCGTCTTGCACCCACCTCCTGCGCCCACAACAAGGTTCTGAGACCCATTATGCTCACATGCACTCGCATCACCACTACCATCACCACCATCATCACTGCCCCCTGTCCTCTTGCCTGCCGTGCCCACAGTTGCGTGCTGGTGCCAGGTCACCCCCTCTTTTCCCCTGCGTGTCATGTCAACGCACCTTTCCCACTTGTGCTCAGCTGCTCCGTCACCAGCAGGGCCATGCCCAGCAAGAGGGCCTTCAGCTTCAGCATCCATGCATGCACTGCTCTGCCTCCTTTGCTCGACCCTCGCAGCTGCTGCAGCACCAGCGCGCCCAGCATGCTTCCAAGATTGGTGGCTTCCTGTGCACTGAGTGCGGCCGTGCCTTCAACTCGCACAGTAATCTGCGTGTCCACCTGAATGTGCACACAGGTGCACGGCCCTACATTTGTGCTGACTGTGGCAAAAGATTCAGCCAGTCGGGGGCGCTCAAGATCCACCGCCGCATTCACACTGGTGAACGACCATACACGTGCACCTTCTGTGGCCGGGGCTTTCCCCATTTGGCTGGTGTGAGGGCGCACCAACGCACGCATACTGGAGAGAAGCCCTACAACTGCACACAGTGTGGAAAGTGCTTTACCCAGTCAGGCGCATTGAAAATTCATATGCGTATCCACACAGGCGAGAGGCCTTTCATTTGCAGCCTGTGTGGGAAAGGTTTCTCAAACCGCTCGGGAATCCGATTCCATCACCGCACTGTGCATGGGATCGTCACAGAGCCAAACTCTGTTGGACGCCCCAGCCTGGTTCCCACTGCTATGTCTACTGGTTCAGAATCATGCTCTACCAAGGTCAGTCAGCCTGAGTCCAGCAACCTTGGACAGGCTGCTGCTCAAACTAAGGAGGATAGGACACCACAGAGCAGAGAAGGCCCGGAGAAAGAGGAGAGGCGATCCTTGCCCTACGCCTGTGAGGACTGTGGCATGCGCTTTCAGGACGCTCCCTCCAGGAACAAACACCAGGCACTGCAGCACTACCCCGCAGAGGAGAAAGAAAAGGAGAAGAGGCCTACAGAAACAACTAAGGAACATACTTAAAAAAAAAAATCAAAATGAGACATACTAGAGTCTCGACAGAAAGCAAAACGAAAAGAAAAGCTAATATTAGGGATGTCCCAATCACGTTCTTTTTGCACATGATCTGAGTTCCATATTTATTATTTTTTATTGAAGTTTTTATTATCAGATGAGTTTTGTGTGGTTGAATTCGACTCCAAAATTTAAAGGAGAACTCTAGCTTTTTTTTTTACTCTGCATATTTAAATGCTAACAGCATCTCCCAGAGTGGTCTGTTATGAAATGTTCTGTCATAGAAAAACACCTAGTCAGAATGTTTTGCACTGGGGATGAGAACCAGACATCTAAAGATTACATTATGAATATCTACATTGCATCGAAAGACTTGGTTCCATTCACTAGTAATGAAAATGAAAATCTGGTTTTCCTACAAGGCACTGCAATTAAAATACTTTGCAAGACTAATGACTTAAGCAGCCATTTTGACAAACTGGATTCTCCCTGTTTAGCATCGGCACAAAAAATGCCAGTGCATACTTTTAGTGAACCATGGACAAGCACAAAATAGATAAATAGTGAACTTTTCATTGATTTCTCCCTGCTCATGCTGTGTTTAGTTCAAAATAAGCAAGAAAATTAGACTGAAGCGTTCTCATTTGAATACCATGGCAAAGGGCATGCCCAGACAGTTATCAGAAAGCCCTGATCAGCAGCTTTTAAGCAGTGTAATATTAAACCTACCACGGTTTGAATTATTGAAATATGACCTTGAAGCGTCATTACAGTTGTCACAGGGAACTTACTTCATAACTGAAGCATCCGTTGTAGGAGAACATGTGCTCATTAAACAGCTTAGAGCTGTTTTGTATCAGCTATTTTTATTTTATAGGAACGCTCTGAGAAATAGTTTTTTTGGGGTTGGTTGACTGGTATGTTGATTTTTGCTCTCGGTTACTTTGTGCTGCAGTGTCATTGCTTTGTTTTTTTGCATGTTCACAGTGTGATAGGCGCTCATGTACAGCGGGGAGAATAAGTATTGAATGTATTTCTAAATGTATTTCTAATAGGGCTGTTGACTTAAAATTTACACCAGATGTCGGTAAACAACTCAAGTAATCCACACATACAAAGACATTAAAACGTAAAACATAAGTCCATACATTAAGTTATTTGTAGTAAAGTGGAATGACACTGGGAATAAGCAATGAACATGCTTACTGAAATGTATTTAATACTTAGTAGAAAAGCCTTTGTTGTTAATGATGCCTCCTTTATGGAAAATCTAGACACAGGCATTGCTCAGGTGTGATTTTAGCCCATTCTTCCACACAAACTGTCTTCAAATCTTGAGGGTTTCCGGGAGTCTCTTCTATGAAATCTGATCTTCAGTTCTTTCCATAGACTTTCAATTGGATTCAAGTCGGGTGATGGACTGGGTCATTCTAGCAGCTTTATTTTCTTTCTCTGAAACCAGTTGAGAATTTCCTTGGCTGTGTGTTTGGAATAATTTGCTGAAATGTCCACCTTCGTTTCATCTTCAGCATCCTGGTAGATGGCAGCAGATTCTTATCAAGAATGCCCTTGTACATTTCTCGGTTCATCCTTCCTTCAATTATATGAAGTCTGCCAGCACCATATAGAGGCATAAAGGCCATGTTGGTTGAGTGCATCACTTATTGTTTTCTTTGAAACAATTGTACCTGCTAATTTCAGGACTTTCTGAAGCTCTTTTGGACAGTTCTTCTGATTATTCTGTCAGAAATCTTGCAAGGAGCACCTGGTTGTGGCCAAATTAAATTATGTTCTTGCCACTTCTGGATTATGGCCCCAACAGTGCTCAGTGGAACATATTAATTTGCAGTGATAGGGTTCAGGATCGCTTTCTAAATACTGACAAATTTCAGCTGGTTTCTTGGCTTTACATGCCTTTTTGTACCTCCCTTCCTTGTGCAATACTGATTCCTTGTGTCATTCCACTTTACTACACATAATTTATGGACATCTTTTTTGTATGTGTGGATTACTTGAGTGCTGGTGTAAATTTCAAGTCAATACCCCCATTAATAATATATTTACTGAGAAAAACGTGGACGTGTTCAATGCTTATTTTCCCCACTATGTTATTAAATTTATATAGGACTTGAAATTCTTTATAGTGCAGTAATGGATAATGCCCTTACATTTATGAAAGTAACTATAGTACAAGAGCCTTAAAGGAATAGTTTGGCAGCAAAACACATGTGCCCAAGGAAATAATTGTTTGGCACCTAAATTTTATTATTTTTTTTACTTTAGGCTAATATTGCTAACACAAGAAGCCACCAGAGCACTTCCTTTGGAGGTGGCTTGTGAAAACAGATTCTAATGTCTTTAAAGGCTGTCCCAGTGTGAAATTGCACTGGGAACCTTTGTTAATTTTTATAGCTCACAGTTAGTCAAGCTGTTTCCTAAATGTCCCCCACAAGTCTGCTCAAGCTGAATGATAGCTGTGGTTTGAGAGAAAACATTTGGCCCTTATGTGACTTTTAACTTAACTAGCAACTATTCCTTTAAGAAAGGATCAGAAGTAGATTGTGCTTAACAGAGTCAATACCAAACCAATGACACTGAACGGACATCCCTAACTAGTATTTTGCTTGCAGATTTGACCTTAAGCCAACCAGCAGTTTTTCTATAGCCCTTTTAAAGTCATTTCATTTTGATACAAATTCTCTTGCAGCTTTTATGCTCCTATATGTGGCCTTAAGAGTATGACTTGTATTGAATTGCACTTTTCAATTATGTATATCATTTGCAGGTTATTATTTACCTTTTTCACAGCATTAGACAGGAGCAAACATGCCAAATAACCTGCAAGATAAATTTAGTACATATTTAAGTGCTAATATACCAACAGTATATAGATCATGTTCATCGTGTCTTTTAGTAACAACTGATCTCATAATAAAGGCTCCAGCAAAAATTTTAATACAGTTTTAATGAATAGCTCAATTTCTCTAAATGTAATTACAGTCTTCACGGATAGGCGAAATGTACAGCAGGTAAATCATGAGATTGGAGCAGCCACGCTGAAGCATGTCATTAGGTGCAGATTCTAAATGGTGTTCAACTTAATGGGAATCTTGAAATGGATCTGAACGGCCTGTTGTTAACTCCTTACAAGCCAGAGAGGACAATCTCTTCAGAAACTGGTGCCTCTTGGAGAAGCTGTTGTATATGGCCGTCTGAAGTCACATGAGCTTCTGAATTATGATTGCTAAAGAAAATAAAGTAAAGAAAGTGAAGAAACTCGCCAGTCTGCAGCCTTAAATACAGTCAGTAGGCCTGTCGCAATTATGAGCTTTTAGCTGGAAATAAATCCATTTCCTAAAAGTAATTGAGCTGAAATCTTTCTTTTTGGTTATTTTTTGATTATGTTTGATTAAAGTCCAAGCCTAAAACGGCTACATTGGCTGATTAGCTCTTCTGTATACGAGTTATCGTTACTTAGCAGCTAAGCTGCTTTGACGTGAAATATACACTGCACTGTATTACACACAGTTTCATAACTGTATACAGTGTTACAAAATCAATTTTTTTTTCTTGAGACAGGTGAAAACATAAATTGACATTCATTTAAACATTAACAATGATAAACATTAAAATCACATGCTAAAATTGTGTTAACCATATAGCTAGCACACAAAAACAGCAGAGGCAGGGCTCTCATCCCAAATTGAATGTAATGACAGTGGAAATAACCGGGTAAGTTTAAATAACTGCAGCCTTTAAGCGTTTAATAAGTATCCAATAACAATGCTATGTTATCATTGCTATGGAAACAAAACCTTGTATCTCCACTCAATCTTCTCAGAGTCAATTGAAGTGCTTATGTGTCACGGGGCGGTGTTGAGGACTGGACGCCAACGCAGAGCCGAGCTTCCTACTGGACTTTAATGACGTATAACTTGCACAGAACTAAACATATTAACCAAAATAACAAAAGTAAAACATAACCCGGGTAATTTCACAGTGCGCACACAGAATGACCAGCGCCCTGCTCTGATTCACTGGGGCTTATATCCCCAGCACCCGATGAAGCACACCTGGCACCCATGCTCAGGTGTGCACAATCAGAGCAGGGCGCCCTCTACTGGCACAGGACCGTTACATTATGCAACATCTTTGGAAAGCTCAACATGCGTGGAGTAGACCGGTCACTACTGTTTTGGTTTTGTGAGGTTACAAAAGGTTGGCAAACTTCATCCCTAATGTGTCTTGAAGAAAATGAGGGGGATTATCTTCTGTTAGACTCCCATCAATTGATGGCTATGCGGTCACCAGGGATCAAACTTGCTTTCGTCTGATGATGGTTGCGCCACTTGGGGAAACCCTTTTTTAAAACATGACTTGAAAACAATAGCTGCCATTTACTTTGTGTCAACATTTCATGATGGTTGGACCACTAGCAATGGTCCAAAATGACCTTTTTTTCATACTTGGTTACGTTAACTTGCATTGAAGATAAGCAATGTTTTATCATAATCTACATTTAACAAAACTAGCAGGTTATGTGGATTTGTTTTTGAGATCGTCAATTATGTTTTTTCAGTGTGTGGCATTTTTAGCTAGCACAATATTTCTGTTCTTCAACAACCTCATAATTCAGTGTCGATCGATTTCCAATTTAACAATGCAGACAGGACAAAATGTGTGGATCTTGATTCTTTTCTTTTAATATTACAACAAGGTGTAATATAAGTTATTTTAAAGAATGCTACTCATGTTTCAGAATGTTGCAGAATAACTTTGGACATGTCACTGACAAAAAAAAAGAGGACCCACTTTAGAGTAGGCCTGTCACAACCATGAAATTCTAGCTACCAGATAATGATTTTATTGGTATTCTTAGGTGTTGTTTTCTACAACTATTAAATTACAGGCACAAAGTTGCTAAATCTTATGTGATTTACTGCTTTTTTGTACATTCGCATTGACCACTGACAACCCTAACAATACTCTGTGTTTCCCTCTAAACATGTTACTGCAAAATGAATGACAAATAACATTTTAATTAACAGGCAATTATGTGATAATTATAACAGGTCAACTTCAGAGGTGTATTATACTGCTGTTGTTTGCCAGAAAGCTTTTAGGTCCATAATTTGGTCTTCTGTCTAGCATATGGTATACTTTTATATTGTTTGAATAGGCACTACTCTTTATCTACACTTCACTGCCATGAATAATGCATTTAACTTGAGTTATTCTGTATTTTTCATATTATTATGTTTTTTTGTGCTTGTAAGTTATGGTATGCTCTGCCTTCACTTTCCTTGTTAAAATAAAAGTTTTCTTCCATTATCTATAAAATTTTTTGTGGCCTTAATTAAACCTTAAAAATCATTGCTGATAAGAAAAGCACAGCATAATATTAATTATTTCTCAGTCTAGCTTATTGAATTCTGATTGATTCCACCAAAAGAGCAGTTTCTCAACTTCCAGTTAAAAGACTAGCTCGGCAATAAATCAAATTAACTTACTTTTCCATGTACCCCATATATAGTGTATTAGCCAAGAAGTGTTTGGAGTACAAATTTTACTTTTTTTTTTATTTATAAATGATGGGTGGCACAGGTAGCTCTGTTGCCTCACAGTGAGAGGGTCCTGGGTTAAATTCCCAAAGCAGGGCAGCCCAGGTCCTCTTCTGCGCAGAGTTTACATGTCTGTTTGGGTTTTCTCTAGGAGCACCAGTTTCCTCTAGTGGGCCCTGTGCTCACTGCCTGGCACTGTGGAGCTCGACTGGCATTTGCCAGAGAACACCAGAATTGGCAGGTCCGACACTGGTGCCCTGTGCAGGTTCACTCTGAGCTCATGTGACAGACGTGAAAGGGTCTGGAGAAGCCACGATGAGCGTTATGCTGCCTGCTACATTGTTCAGCATGATCAGTTTGGTGGTGGATCATTGTTGGTCTGGGGAGGCATATCCATGGAGGAACGCACAGACCTGTACAGGATAAATGATGGCACCCTGACTGCCATTAGGTATTGGGATGAATCCTTAGACATGTTAGACCCTTTGCTGTTGCAGTGGGTCCTGGGTTCCTCCTCATGTGGCAAGAGTATGCAGGCGGTTCTTGGAGGATAAAGGAATTGATACCACTGACTGGCCTCCATGCTCGCCTGACCTAAATCCAAAAGAAAGTCCCTGGGACATCATGTTTACGTCCATCTGACGCTGCCTGGTTGCACCTGAGACTGTCCAGGAGTTCAGGGATGCCTTGGTCAGGATCTGGGAGGAGATACCCCAGGACACCATCTGTCATCTCATAAGGAGCCCCGATGTTGTCAGGCATGCATACAAACACGTGGGGGCCATACATACTACTGAGTACCATTTCGAGTTGCTGCAATGACATTTCAGCAAATTGGACAAGCCTGCCGCACCAGTTTTTCCAGTTTAAATTTCTTGGTGGTAAGTCAGATGTAAACAACACAACAAATAAGACAAAATAATTATATGATTGTTTTTCATTGCTTTGGCAATACAACAGTAATCACCTTACTTTTTTTTGTTTTGTTGTTGTTTTGCTTTTACAGATTCTGGCCAGTCTTTAATACTGATTTGTTTAAAGGCTTTTCTAAAGATGGTTCCCATTTCTTGACATGGGCAAAACCCCTTGTGTTCTGTCATGCTGATTTCTTCCTGTTGTTCCTCAGCCCACTGAGATCACTCATGCATACAGATATGTGGAACTGACGAGGCTGAAGGTTTTTAATGTAAACTCAGTTTGCTTTTCTATTTGTTCATTCAGTATCAGGTCAGCATCGAGAGGGTAGACATGAAAATTTTCTGTCATAACTTCAGTAATAGATGTGACGACTGTGGTTTCTGGAATTATCAAGTTGTAAAAAGGGTACTACAAATGGTCGAAGAAAAAAAAAATGCTTTAACCATTTCACCACAGATATAGTATTAACTGATTTTTGTATAAAAAGAAAAATAAATCAACTACATATACAGCTCCTGCTGTCACGCTTTCTTAAACTTGTACACACTATACTACCCACACTATATGCTGAGGCCATAGCAAGTTGTTTATTTCCACTGTGTGTTTTTTGTTCAGGACTGTAATTATGGACAGTTGTACAAATGATTAAGATTTTGAGTCAGCCTGCATCAGAAACCAGTGGAAAGCAAGATAATTTCTGTCCATATAATGAATTACTACTGACTGAACCCTGTTAGACTTATCCAAGTAAAATTGATCGGGGGCGGGAAGACGGGGAATCTATTCCATCTCCTCCTAAGCAAATGAAATGCATTTTCGATTAAAATCTCATCTCATAATCTTTTTGTCTCAAATCCATGGCTAAAAGAATTGGCCTTCACTCATGGGTTCAATAAGATTGTAAACTTGGTTTTCACATTAACATGTGTACGGAATTCTGAAATGAAAACCAGGGAAATTTCTAGCTTGGCAGTCAATATATAATTTAATAACCAGTTTTTTTTATGTTTGAAATAAAAAGGGGACTGGTTTGGTTTATGTGTTATGACCATCATGAATGTTTGTGCTGTAATAAACTATGGGGAAGGCCAACTGATAAAAATATGCACTAGCTAATATAACTAGGGGTACTGAATGTTCCCAATGCTTGTCTCATTTTTATTGTTTAGATGAATAATATCTTTACCTTTCCTGTTTCATCTCCTTCATTGTTCTTCAGAACCAAACCTCTGTTTTCACTCCACCAACAGTGGTGCTAAAGGTCTTTCCTATTTCGTTATTGTCATTTGTGGACATTATTCATGTTAAGATAATAACAAAAGAGAAGCAAGCTCTATGTAATGTAACTGCATGCAATGTTGACTTAGCTATTGACTGGGTGTTCCAAAAAATGATTTCATCTCTTACTGTTTCAATAGCAAAGCTGAGTAAATTTATTTTGTGTTCTTGAATTACAAGCTTGAATTCATCTGGCTTTCCGCTGACACTGGAGACTGTACTGTGTGTAATAAACACTTAGTATGCTAGTTGGCAACCAAAACGGGAGTTTTGAATTCATTTTATAGAAGCATTCTTGCATTTAACCTTTGCTTGCCTCTGGCAATCAACAGCGCCCTAAACACCAGGCCTCGGTTGTGGTTGCCTCAGTTGGTTTCATATGAAACGCAGGTATGAAATGTGACGTGAGGTGTTCATTACAATTTGAGCTTGGGTTGTGATCATGGTTTGCATTTGATGTCAGGCTTCTCCTGAGGTCCATTAAATTTGACCTTCACAGGCTTTCTGCAAATATTGCATATTCAGTCCTTATATCTGTGCTACCTGACGAGCAGGTTATGATTATTACAAAGGGATACAGCAAAAGACTTGCTTCTAAAGTCATGTTTGGCAATGTTGCTCACTTGTAAACCTAAAGCAGTCCTGACATGTCTTAACAGGAACATAGATTCATTTTCAGCGAGCTTAAAGGACTCTGAAATAAAAAGTAATTGCTTTTTGATATTCTATCCTAGCAAAGCTTTTAGCTTGTCTTTGTTAACTGCATCAAGCAGTGGACCTCAGCCTTCAGAAATCCCCTCAACAGTTTCAGTTTCTCCTTTTATGCATGCTTATTGTAGTCATAAAGCTAGCCATGACAGCAATACTGGGGCAGGGTTCATTTTATTAGAGGAGTAACACTTTAAAAGGTGTCCAGCTCTATGACTTGTTTACGGTTTATTTTCTATGTAATGTGCTCAAAGTCCTACAAATAACAAGCATAGAACCATCCAGGACCGCACTCATTAGCAGGTTTAGTTGCTCTACTATTGTGAGATAAATTACTTTGTACAGCTAATTTCACCAAGTAATTAAAGACTAAGCCATTAGGTGGGATTTGTTATGCAGGTATCTATGCTATAGGATGTGAAAAAAGTGAAAGTGACTTAATCATTGTGAAACACAATGAAATGCACCCTCTGTGTCACGGTCGGTGACAACACTTTACTCTGACTGGGCACATCTGCCGCCTTGTTAGGGCATTTATATATGTTTCATAAAGTCAAGTTGCAGACTCCTGGCTAGGCGTTTATGTCCGGTCAACACCATCTCAGCCTGGCACTCTGCTTTACACCCATACACACATGTGCAGCAGTGAGCAGTTATATCAGGCATAATCAATATGATTATCACAATTTTGCTGTGAAATGAGATTAAATGAAACACTTCACCCAGTGGGGTTTTCCAGGCATTGCAAGGTGAGCTTCAGTCCCCAGTATTGGCTGTTATGTAGCCAAGAGCATGAATGAGATTTACACTCTAGTTCAGTCAAAATGAAAATATGTGGACTCTTAAGTTTTTTTTCATTGGATCACACACTCTAAATATCTACCATTTCCCCAGTCTTGTATTGTGCCTATAACAATAACACAAATACTATTATTATTGTGATTATTTGTTTTCTGTTAGTCATTGCTCATAAAGGAGATGTTAGAAGAATAATACATTACTAAAAAGATAATAAAATATGTATGTACTTTAGTAAAGCTCATACTGAACATTTTTCCCTGCAATTCAGCTGCCCCACAACTCTAATCTGAGACCACATTTCAGAAGCATATCTTCCTTTTTGTTTAATTGCATTGGTTTTGGAAGTGAAAGTGAAAGCAACAACCCTTTGTGAGGTCACAGCACAGCACACAGTGAACCACAACGAAATTGGACCTCTGCATTTAACCCATGCAAACACGTGCAGCAGTGGGCAGCTATTGAAAGCACCCGGGGAGCAGTGACGGGGACAGTACCTTGCCCAAGGGTACCTCAGGGCAACCTACTGGTGAGGGAATAGAACCCACAATCTTCTGATGCAGGGAAGCCTGTCTTAGCCCTGACTGTGTACTAGAATAGGTCTTCGTACAATTTCACATCAGAAATTGAAATGTCTACCAGGAGGCCTGGGTGGTGGACAGTTTTCAACCGTGTCACTGGAAAGGTCAGACATTGATGATGAATGTCAAAGATGGGAAACTTCAGCAACAAAGTTGAAGTAAATAATAATGTGAGTGAATATAATCCCCTTGGAAAAAATCTTCATTCTGCATGATTAAAATATAATGTGATTAAAAATGATAAGTCACTTTGGATTAGATTGTTTTACAAAAGCAGAAATGTAAGGGGAACGAAATGAAATTTTATTGTCGGCTAGTTTAAGTACACAATTGCTATAAAAAAAATCCCAATATTATAAATAAAGCAAATAAGCAGTAAATATCTATTGAAATATACTGTGTTCCCTTGAGATGAGGTGGTGTAATTATTTACACTGAAAATTTAATTAAGGTTAATACCTGTTTTTTTTGAGTGAAACTGTGAATCTGCTGCTCTTCAAACCCCTAGTTACCTCAGTGTCTGACCCTGACCCTGACCTTGCTGCACAATGTTATTCTAATATCACTTCCTTAGAGCTTCTCCTGTGCAGGCTATACATTTCAGGCCTAAAACTTTACACCAGTGCAAAAGGCAACACCATTTCGGTTGCGCCTAAATGCACACAAGTAAAGCGAGGAGAGCGTGCGGCAGCATTACGGCTTTGCTTTTCATGCCTTTCACTTTTCAGTGCTGACATGCCCTGACCTGCTGACCTGCCTAAAACTGCTCGGAGATGAAAACCTCATAGCGCCTACTTCTCTCTCGGGTCCTTGAAGAGGTTAAGTAGGTAGGAAAAGGCTGCTTTCCAGTCCAATGTTTGGCATATGAAAGATTCATTTCAATCCCTTTGAAATGAAAATGTATGACCCATAAATATTAAAGCAAGCCTCTGTAAACGCACAAGACTTGGACTTTTCAATAATTAACCATGTTTTCCCTGACAACACACAAAGCATACTGTGGATAGTAGTGTGCGGAAAGAAACCAGGAGTTCATTTTGCAGCATTAAGGCCTAGTTTAAAAGTTAAAGGGAGTAACTTCACCCCTGTTATGGGGCATGACGTGCAGTAGCTTGGTGACGCAGTAAAGAGGCCTAATTTTGAGGCCATAACATCCTAATTTTGCCTCGGTCTTAAGAAAATAAGAGTCCATACAAAACTGTAGGTTAAACTGCTGCTCACAGTCTCATTTGGAATGAAAATAGAAACAAGGTTGAACTTGTTGTTGTTGCGATGTCACCAACTTCTTTTTCGGCATTTTAGCTGAATAAGGCAAAGTATAGGACCGCCAAATCCAAACCATTTAAATAGAAACTAGTCTTAACATCAACCTGTTTTATTCAAGTGACAAAGAAAGGTTCAAAAATGTAAACGGCAATTACGACTGGTTCAAAAACGTTCACAAGCTGAGAAAAAGATACGGGGAATTTTTTTTTATTGGATATATAGGATATTGGCCTTTTAACCATTGGTTTTCATATCTCCATTCCTTGTAACCTTTAAGGGTGAAAACAGCATCATAGTTAGTTGTAGTTTTTCAGTTCCATGTACTTTTTTTTTTTTTAACTACTTTTCAATTTTCAAATAATGAATTCATCTGCTGAAGAATATTTTTTTTGCCAAGTGTAGCCATCCAGTTTCATGTCTTTATGTTCGGCCTAGTGGTTGTTTAGGCTTCTCTTTGGAGCTTTAGCACTTAAATTAAGACCAAAATGATCTGAGAGAAGGTTTTTCAGTTGCACTTCTTCGAGGAAGTTAATGTGTGGGTACTTTTTTTTGACGTAAGTTGCTCAGGAATTTTATTTTTGCCAAGCAACTTCAAATCGAGCTATTTAATTATGTATACTGCGGAGGGGGAAAAAACAAACCTCGCTATTGGCTATTCAGCACCAAGGAAGACGGGTCTTGTCAGATGAACCTCTCTATTGGCTGTTTCTACGGAGGAGGGCGGGGCTTATCAGGTGAAGGATAAATATGCGACTATAACTTTCACTTCCACACAGTTGGCGTTACAGCGCTGTGGAGAGAGAAGTTCACCAAAATGAAGCTCTGCATTTTACTCATCACTGTGATATTCGCCCTCCTGAGAAGTGGCACTGGTAAATATCCACATTGTGTCGACTCTGTTTGCAGTATTTTCTCTTTTTAATCGGGCTTTTCTCCATTCAGATCGAAACACTGAACTACCTCCGGCGCAGTGCACCTTTCTAGAGCTGCGCTCATAAACAGACTTCTACACACAGCAGCAGACCAAATACATCATTAAAACACGCACTGTTATGGGGAGAAAATGTAGATTTTGTTATTTAAAGATTATGACTGACAGGTCATTGTTTGGAGAAGTTATATTTACCTCACAGAAAACATGTACTATCGCATGTTCCAAAAAAAACCTTTTTATGTAGTAAATATTTTGATACATTTTAGTTTTATTAATGGTTTATTGCTTATGAGCAAGAAAAAGGCAGACGGACTTTAATAACCTATAAAAAATAAAAGTTAAGAAGATCCAGGTAAGGCTGCGTCCCAACACACAATAAGTAGTGTGGAAAAAGAAGTAGACTACCATTAGAAATACAGGCAGTAGTGTGTTAGGTCAAGTACTGAGATGTGTGGTTTGGGACGCATACCTCCAGCAGCTCCTCTTGAATAACAAAAACAAAATAATAATAATAATTATAACAAAAAAAACCCCAAACCCCATTCCGGGAATTTTCCGTTCATTACGAGAGCAGTTCTGCCTGATCAGCTGAGCCATTTCGCTTTGTTTACGACTTGTTTTAAACCTGAAAGTAAAAGCGCACGGACCTGTTTCCTGTGGGCGACTTTCGTGTCTCAGTGTCTCAGTTCACTTTACCTGCTTCACTCCCCACGGAGTTTTCACAAAGTGCGATTTACAGAGTGGATTTTACTCAGACACAGCCCTTAAAAAACAATGCTTTTAATTTTTGTTTTTGTTGCTCCAAGTCATTCGTGAACTCCAGTTATTCTAAAAGGAGAATTTCACAAAATTTCCAAATTCACACTCGCTTCAGTCGTGCAGATGCAGAGGCGGTCATTAGGGCTGTGTCCCGGTTATGGTGCGGTAGGGGGCGCTCTGTTCTGACCGAGCACACCTGAGCTCAGGGGCTCACAGGTGAGCTTCATCGGGGCTGCTGTTGAAGCCCCAGTGAGTCAGAGCACAGCGTGGCCCATTCTCAGACGCTAAGCCTTAAAGTAATGGTGGAGTCTTGTTTGAGTCCCGTGAATAATAAAGTGAAGTTCCTGATCCCTGGCTCCGTGTTGACGTCCTATCCGCACCACACCAGCGTTACAGACTGGTTTAATGCTTATGTAAGAATTTGGTCTTAGAGCCCTTCTGAGTGAAGGCTTTGGGATAGTGTTTTAATTATTATTATTATTATTATTATTATTATTATATGTCAAAATAGTCCCTAAAGTCCCCCTTTTTATTATTATTTACTATTTACAGGGGCAGCGGTGGCCTAGTGGTTAGGGGCGTTGGCCACATGATCGGAGGATCGGGGGTTCGAACCCCTTCCCAAAAGGTTGCCCTGAGGTACCCTTGAGCAAGGTGCCGTCCCCATCACTGCTCCCTGGGGACTTTCAATAGCTGCCCACTGCTGCACGGTGTTTGAGTGTGCATGGCTTAAATGCAGAGGTCCAAATTCGTTGTGGTTCATTGTCTGCTGTGCTTTGACCTCACAATGACAAGGGTTGTCACTTTCACTTATTTTCATTGGGTTAATTATAAACTCTGTACATGGGAATGAATACATTTCAGTATCAATATAATGAATAGATAATAAATACTTCAATAATTTTTTTTTCAAAATTAAGGAAGATCCAGTACATGTATTAAATTCACACTGAAACCAGGTATTCCAGGAAAATACTGGGATTCCTTGTAGAAGTGTAGAGCAAAAACATTGACTCTCATAATATTGCACTAGGCAGTGGTGGCCTAGTGGTTAGGGAGTTGCCCCAGATCGGAGGATTGTGATTCCCTCACCAGTAGGTTGCCCTGAGGTACTCTTGAGTAAGGTACCGTCCCTGTCACTGTTCCTCAGGCACTTTCAATAGCTGCCCACTGCTGCATTTCGTTGTGTTGTGCTGTGCTGCGTTTATCAATGATGAGGGTTGTCACTTTCACTTTCACTTTTATTGCATTTCTGAGAAAATAAGCACTAGCGCTGTTTAGACTTAGCACTGTATGCCTTTTGGCAGCAGAGTATTGTTCATTGTATTGTTCACAAATAATATGATTTGAGGTTTGATGTTGTATTTACTAATTTACTGATTTTAGACTGATTTAACTCACAGTGGGTTTGATCATCCTGGTCAATCATAGTTCCAGATTATATACAGTACTGTGCAAAAGTTTTAGGCAGGTGTGAAAAAATGCTGAAAACAAAGAATGCTTTCAGAAATGGAAGTGTTAATCATTTATTTTCATCAATCAACAAAATTCAGTGAATGAACAAAAGAGAAATCTAAATCAAATCAATATTTGGTGTGACCACCCTTTGCCTTCAAAACAGCATCAGTTCTTCTAGGTACACTTGCACACAGTTTTTGAAGGAACTCGGCTGGTAGGTTGTTCCAAACATGACTGTGTTTCAACCTCCGTGTGACATTGATGATCATCAGCACCTGTTTGGTAAAATTGGTTGATCATACACCGACTATAATCCTACAAAATCCCTGACTTTGTGCAAGTGTACCTAGAAGAATTGATGCTGGTTTGAGGGCAAAAGTAGTAACACGTAGTTCACTCACTTTGCATTTTGTAAATTGATAAAAATAAACAATCATTATTTATATTTCTTCGCCCGTCCTCGCCCTGTGTGCGCTGGGTTGGACGCAAGCACTCCCCCGCGACCCCGTTTGGGACAAGCGGCAGATAATGGATGGATATTTATATTTCTGAAAGCATTCTTTGTTTACAGCATTTTTTCACACCTGCCTAAAACTTTTGCACAGTACTGTACTTTAAGGCATTTTGCAATCAGAATATGTAGGAATAGTCACACTTCCTTTTCAAATATGTAACCTAATCCCTTCCCTCTTTTTCAAGTTCACTAGCGTGCACTTCTGAAAAGTTGAATAACCAGTTGCGTGCATGGCTGCTGTGGTTATTATTTGAATGCCACCATCCAGGAAGTTACCTTGAATTTCCACTTGAATAATATACACATAGACTAAGTTTTTAGGTTTAAATTGGGCGTTTTCGTTGCTCTTTTTTTATGTTAAGAGTCATACTAATTAATAATGCAGTTTTAGATCTTAGCAGATAATAATTTTTATACCAAAACTTTCTAAAGTAATAAAGTTCCCTTTGTAGATATAAAGTTTCACTGTCCCTAACCTTATCTTCTCTTGCTAGGAGTTTAAGTGAGCATAATTTTTCTCACTCTCTTTGAGTGAGCAGCACTCTCCTCTATCACTCAGTGGGATGCCACCAAGGATGTTTGATAGCTGATGTAATTGAAATATCCACATCGTGTATTCTCCAAGCATAATAAGTCTAAGTATGTTGTGTTAGTGGCGGTATAAAAGATGTGATAGAGCTTCAAGTGATTCAGAAGACAGTCATAACCATCAAAGCTTAATGTGATGGAGGGTAATGAAGCAACAAGGTTAGAATTGGCTGCAACCAATACTAAAGTGAAAAAAGTGAAAGTGACAACCCTTGTCATTGCGAGGTCACAGCACACGTGAACCACAACGAAATTGGACCTCTGCATTTAACCCATGCACACAAACACCGTGCAGCAGTGGGCAGCTATTGAAAGCGCCCGGGGAGCAGTGACGGGGACAGTACCTTGCTCAAGGGTACCTCAGGGCAACCTACTTGTGATCGAACCCACAATCTTCCGATGCAGGGGCAGCTCCCTAACCACTAGGCCAATACTGTTACCAATATTGAGAAAAACATTTTGAAATAATGAGTACCAAAGACAAAGGTGGTCTCCAATCGAAGAACTGCTGCACTGCACCACACTAATAAAAGTTCTTGGGCAATACTCCTAACATAGCATTTGTCTGCATTTGTATGTGGTGTAAAATTGTAATTCACTTTTGATTAAATTGTCTGCAAACCAAAATACAACCAAAATCTTAGGTGCTTTTATTTGGCTTAGGTTTTGGTGTGGTTTTACTCAGTATTACAAAAGTCTGAGCAAACGCCCTCCCAAATACAGTAATACCGGCATATTAATGTGTGGCTTTGTTTCACAGCTTCTCTGATGGTGAAAGGTCCAGCTGGACCTATTTTGGAGGGCCAGGAAGTGACCCTGGAGTGTTTCGACTCTGAATCTGAATTCAACATGAGCTTGGTGCACTTTGAAAAGTTTTCAAAGGTAAAATCAAAGGCAACAATAAATGTGAAGCGTTTCCTCCATTGAACTTTTGCATTACCAGGAACTGACTTGTGTGTTCCAAGAAAAGAGGAGTAGGAAAGAAATAAGAAATAAGGAGAAGAAAAAAGTATACTCTTCCTTTCTGAAAAAGAAGCTGGAATTAAGCTTGCTCTGTGAGGGTACTACATGGGCTAGCATGATGTTCAGACTCAACACATATCACAGCACAGCCTCTCTTAAGGAATTATAACAGTTGACACTCTTATCCAATCAGCCACTTATTCATATCACAGATATGCTGACAATAAATCAGTGAAAACTGATCTTAATTTTTAATTGATTTGTTTGGGAAGTTTGGGAGAAACTGATGCTGAGTGAAAGTGAAATTTCATTTTTAAAGATTTGCATTGTATTCATTTTATTTATTTATTTCTATTATGCATTTATCATGCATTTTACATTTCCAAGATGCAATGCTGACTCAATCCACAAGATCTTTCTGTAATGCCAGGGTTAATCATGATCTTTTAGCCAGAAATGTCTTCAGGAACAACCATTATGTTAGGAGAACCAGCGGAAAAAAACAGATGAGCTGTCAACATTGTAGGATGAATAACAAATCTATCAGTAGCCCGTGGATGTAACGTAGTCTAGTATGGCTGAACATCATTCCCCTGCACACCAAAAAGAAAAAAACAATATTTATTCGAGCTTAGCATGAATAGGTCACATGTGGAAGTAAACATTACTTGTTTCAGGTGTTCCTGAAACATTCATTTTGAATGTTGCCGTAATGTTTGCTAGTTCATGCCTAGCACCTGGTAAATGAGAGTAAACAGGCAAGGACTATAAGAAGCGAGGGGTTGGTTTGAGAGGTGTGTATCCTTGTTAGTTTTTGTTTGCTTGCAGCCAATAAAAGCATTTATTAAATGCAGTTATTTGCAAAAGATTGGTCACCCCTACCCATTTTTTTAAGGCACTTTTTAAGGTGCAATTCCTTTTTATTTGCTTAATTTAACATATTTGGGCAGACTAAAATACAAAAATATTTAAAAAACTTTAACTATTGGTAGTTTTTTCCCTTAGAGGTTGCACTATATCTAATTTATTCTAAAGATGCAATTTACAGTCAGACGCAATAGATGGCAAAATGTTTCAATAGATGATAAAATATATATATTGTTGAACATTGCACAGCGCCATTTTACACGTCTCATCATTCTCCATTATTCTTGGGGTGTTTATATTTTTCTGTACACAATCCTTGTCCCCATTTCTTTTCTTTCGTTTTGCTTTAGAATATTTGTTTATTCAAATGTATTTTTTCATCTCTGATTTTTTTATTACATTATTTTTCGGCTGCTCCCATTTAACTCCCGTTTAGCTACCATGCTTCTCATATGCCACAGAGGATCATCCTTTTCCATTTCTTCCTGTCCTGCGTCTTCCTCCTTCACATCGACCACATGCATGTGCTCTCTCACATCCATGAACCTCCTCTTTGGTCTTCCTCTTTACCTCTTTCCTGGCATTATTATATGATCTTATTTTATGAGTTTATTTTAGATTATTTTAGTTTGTATATTTATTCTTATTACACTTACAGTACTGTGCCAAAGTTTTAGGCAGGTGTGGAAAAAATGCTGTAAACAAAGAATGCTTTCAGAAATGGAAGTGTTAATCATTTATTTTCATCAATCAACAAAATGCAGTGAATGAACAAAAGAGAATCTAAATCAATATTTGGTGTGACCACCCTTTGCCTTCAAAACAGCATCAATTCTTTGAGGTACACTTGCACACAGTTTTTGAAGGAACTCGGCTGGTAGGTTGTTCCCAACATCTTGGAGAACTAACCACAGACCTTCTGTGGATGTAGCTTCCTCACATCCTTCTGTCTCTTCATGTAATCCAGACACACTGGATGATGTTGAGATCAGGGCTCTGTGGGGGCCAGAAGAACTGATGCTGGTTTGAAGGCAAAAGGTAGTAACACCAAATATTGATTTGATTTAGATTTTTCTTTTGTTCGTTCACTTTGAATTTTGTAAATTGATAAAAATAGATAATCATTATTTATATTTCTGAAAGCATTCAGCTGCCTAAAACTTTTGCACAGTACTGTACCTTCTAGTTTGATTTCAGAACCAGTTCTCTTTTTTCTTTTCATGTCTTTGTCTAAGTTTTAGAGTGACTCATGGATACATTTCACTGCCAGTTGTCTAAATATCGCAGCACAGTCTTACTGAGATTCTGGTATCCTGATAAAATTGTGCTATAGTGCCTGAATGAATTCTTACCTCCTTTCTGTAAACAGGCCTGTAGAAAGTACAGTATTCAATATAGAAGGCACTATAACACTTATTATTTTCCTTATATATATATATATATATATATATATATATATATATATATATATATATATTATAGATCTTACATTTACATATACAAAAAAAAAAATTAAAATGAGCTATATCTTTTTGAAGGCTAGATTTGCTGTAGATTTGGATAAAACTTTGCCTCCAATGTCTCTCTGATACTGATTCTCGCCTATTTTCAATAGATTCTACACATTTTTAACAGAAAATGTAATGTAGTTAATTAGTTAGGCCAGGAAAAATTGCTCTTCTTTGAGTCTCCAAATTGGATTTGGGTAAAAAAATAATACAATCCTGAATTTTTGTTACTTTAGACAGCTGCTCAAAATAACAGCCTTAGTGAGTGCCAAGATTTAGTGTGAGTTTTAGTGCGCTACAGAGAGCTGTTATTGCTTTGTTTAATTATTACGTTGTGGCGAGCAGCCCTGGGAGGACTAGTGGCATCTGCCGCTAAACACGCCTGTGTTCAGTGGCGCTGAAAAGTAATGTTCCTTGTTTCTACAGATTCATCGTAAAGATGTTTCCTCTTTCACAAACTTCCCCATTATTGTAATTTGTGTCAGGTATTTATAATAAGATGATAATGCCTTATGAAGTCTGCTGCTGTTGAACTTATATATAAAGCTGCAGTATATACAGTTATAACTGCAGACTGGAACAAATATGAAATGGAAAAGCTAATAAGAACATAACATCTATAAATATGTAACAACAATAATTTATATTCAACAGTTACCTTGGAAAGCCAATAAGTATAATGAAACAAGAGTTGTCTAACTGCTGGATAGCACTTAAATGTTAAATTGTTAATGTGTACCCTTGGCTAACAGTTACAATAAGCCAACAGAATATGCACTCTGTAGTTCTATGTCTAAACTAAACTTAAAACTAAAAAAAATAAATTTCAATTTTGAATGTGTATATGAAGTATGTTGAAAAGCTTCAAGTGTATGTCAACCAACCTGATTTTAGAGCTGTACCTGCTAGAACTGGCTTCAGACTGCAGTTGGTGATGCTGATTTAAAGCATTTTCTCAATTAGATATATAGATTCTAAGTCACAGCATTACAGCACATTTGACACAGAATCACAAAATCTACAGCTTAGGTTGGACATAAATTAGCCCCAGCTTAACTGACATTTTCTTTTGCTTAGGATCTCATGGTGATGCTTCAAGTAGCTCAATGTATGTTAGGCAATGTCTGTCGCTTTGGATAAAAGTGTCTGATAAGTGCTGTACATGTAAATGACTAGTGTCACTTTTCTCCTTTGGTCATCAGAAATTTGTAAAAGCAAGTAAAAGCAAATTAAACAGATTTTTACGTGATGTATATATTTTATAATTTTGTTATTCTGCCTTATATGTATTTAAGTGAAAATGAGGGATGCCTACCCGGACTTTTACTCTTCTATTTGATTGTAATTATGTAATTACACTGTAATGTCATTAAAACTCTGTTCTGAAGAACCTAAAGGCTGGTTCTTCATCAAAACTGTTCTCGGACCACACAAATCAGACAAACTTTTATTTAAAATGACTTGCAACTGCTACTTTATTCCATGCATTTACGCTAGCAGTCAAGTCACTCAAGTCTCTTGTTGGTGTTGTTGCATGTTTCTGTCCAGCTTCTGACGTTGAGCAAAACTCAGTTCAGTTTGTTGTGTCCCTAAAATGCAGCTATAAATCACCTGCTATCATTGGAAATTACTGCTTGTTCCACCTTTTCTTACATACAGGAAGAGTTAATAATAAAGTTAGAAAAATAAGTAAAAGTTAATTTGGCTGTGGGATGTTTTCTGCTTCTTGACATTTGGAAAAAAATGTTTTTCTTTATTATGTAGCACATGAAGAAGTGGTATCGGTTGGATTTAGACGAGTACAACTATTTCTACCGCCGCTGTTTCTATTATGATGTTGATGTGAGGAGAGAAGATGGCCGTCTGCTCATCGTGCTCCCCAGGATCCAGACCTGGACAGCTGGTCCGTACCGCTGCGTTGTTGAGAATGCCACAGAGGCGATGACAAACTCCTCCATGAATTACACTATACCTGTGCACTGTGAGTAAAGGTTCTGGCATCTTGGTCTGTCTGCACCACCTACAATATGAAACATATTGCGTTTCTTAAACAAGAATCAGATTCCTAAATAGTTCATAACCTACTTTTGTCTTAGATAAAATTTTTCTCTCTGACGTATTCTTAAAACAATCTGTGTGGGTTGATGTGTGCTATAATGTAGTATGAAGTTTAGGATAGAAGAATTGTCAACCTATGGGGCAGCGGTGGCCTAGTGGTTAGGGCGTTGGCCCTATGATCGAAGGATCGGGGGTTCGAACCCCTTCCTAATAGGTTGCCCTGAGGTACCCTTGAGCAAGGTACCGTCTCCGTCCCGCTCCTCCCTGCGATGGGCTGGCGACCTGTCCAGGGTGCGTCCCTCGCCCTGTGTGCGCTGGGTTGGACACCGGCGCGACCCCGTTTGGGACAAGCGGCAGATAATGGATGGATGAATTGTCAACCTTTAGCTTTTTATTTGCAAAAAATAGAGGTGCAGTTTTATCTGGTCTTGTTTTTCCATTTCATGTTGTAAGCAGATATACTGTCACTAAGGGAAATACAGGTTTGGCGAATCACAGGAGGGCATTTGCTTTGTTGTTAGGTTGTTGTTTTTATTAGGTTAACAGTAGATTCATCAGGTTCAGGTGAAACCAATCCAGCTCCAATTTGGAAACCTGTGTCAGAAAGCAATTATTAAACAATGACACTGGTTGAGATTATTTAAACTTGGCTTCTATTGTTTAGTAGCTAGATTGGCCTCGTAGCTCCAGTGCGGAACTAAAGAAGCAAGCATCATTTGAGTTAAAGGGAAGATTGTGAAACCAGCATCTTTGTTCACAGAGTGGCGCAAGCTCTAATTGCATACTTACATAGATTACATGACGTTAGCAAAGATGTTGACTTTCAGATGTCACCTTGTTTTGTAAGTGTGGTTCTGTTGTCTATTGTTGAGGAACAAAGTAAGTGTAGCGTTTTGAGACAATGAGTGCATCTCATATAGCTTTTAAAAGCAAAAGCAGAGGACAACTCTTTGTTCTCCAAAGATGACAGAACTGAGCATGATATTGAGTGGTGGTTATGACGTTCTTTTGAGCAAGTCGATAATGGTGGCTTATCAGAAAAACACAGTGGGGAACAACGAGGGTTTATGGAATGGGTCAATAGTCTCAGATGTGAGAAGAATATGAACCATTACACACATTGTATCATTACAGAGGGCCAAGACTTGATAGACCATTATCATTATTATTGATCATACTCAGAGCTGGTCTGCAACAAGGTTGGGATTTTTCTTCTGTGTCATCAAAAGACCTATGAAAATTTGCCATCGGAGCATGAATGTATTGCATTTGTCAGTGTTAAATAACCTGCCAAATAGCTCTTACATCACTAGTGGATATGCTCCATCTGAACTGACTGCCTTAAACAGTATTCTCTAAACCAAGTGGCTTTCTTGTACATGATGTATATCCTCAAGTTCACTTTTTAACATCTGTGTGGCTTAATGTACCAAAACACTGATTCTTTTATTTATTATTCTCTTACCTACCTGATTCAAGATATTAATAAAAACACAAAAACTAAAGCATTATATTTGTCCTATTGGCATATTTAGCATTGTTTGCTAATATGTCTACATGGAAAGGTTTTTGATTGTTTTTTCATCACAACCATGATGAATTCATGAGTATTTTTTGGGACCTTCTGTATATGGCTTGTACAAACTGGAGAGTGAACCTAAAATATCTATGGACTTTTTGCTCCCTTAGATATGCGAGAGGTGTCCGTGTACAAAAGCGGATTGGGCTCTTTCACTCGCTACTTCACCTCGCTGCAAGACCTACGTGTGAAACTAGGGGACGATGTGGAGCTAGAATGCTCCACTTCTGCCTCTGAGACTCCTCAGTACTTCTGGGCCAAAGAGGTAAGGATTCTATGAACAGGGAGCTCAGTATGAGGCCTTCATCTAGAAAAGCTAAATCACACAAAAAAGGTTTATTGATATCTGTCCAAGGATTAAAGTAAGAGGTAATTTATGTAATGTATTATCAAGTTTGTTTTGGGTTCCAGAATTAGAAGGCCTTCCCAACCCATATGCATGCAGGTTCTGTATGGAAACCAAAATTATTTAAGCTAATGTTTTTTGCAGGTTAACATTATAAAAGCCACTACTGAACAAATTCTCTTATCAGTTTATAAACATGCATAGAAGTCTATATAATGACATTTATTATTCAGATAATCAATTATTTTTGTAAAAAAGTGCATTTTATATGTGAGATTTTAGAAACAACTTCTACATTTTGTGATTCAATGAACAAAAATCACATATAGAATGTAATCCTGTAAAAAAAATTGAATTGCTGAATTGCTTGTTATGTAGGGTGCCTTACCTGCTTGTGTTAGTCTGTCTGACAGCACCGACAGAACATTCTCATTGATTTAAACCTAAAAAAATGAAAGGGAAATTTTTCATGAGTTAAACTGAATGGATTTTTGTGACAGCAGAGAAGGAAGCTTCCCCATCAGCTGGCTAGTTTTTGATGCTGAGGATGGCTTGTTGTCCTCTAAACAGAGGCTTTTGGAAGATATGCCAGATTGCTGGCCTGTTCATGTAACTTTTAAAATAAATACAGCTGTATATTAGCTGAGTAACAGAACTGGCTGTTAGTAGTCTTCTCAATAATTTTTGGCTGTCCAGTAATGCTCTCTTACTGGCAGTTGTAAAAGATATGGTGGTGGGTCACATGGTGCTGAAGAATCCCATGCAAGCTTTCACCTGTCTGCTGTTGGTTGTATTGTGTACATAGGAAATTACTCACTAGTGGAAGGAACTGGATGATTTTTTTATTTTTTATTATTTTATTTTATTATTTTAAATATTCCAGTCAGCTTTACTGTCAATTAGCTTGGTTAGCTTAGATAAAGAAAAGACCACATCAGCTTCACAACCCCTAGTAACAGACTAGACAAGAATGATTTGTAGAAGAAACAAAATGTATATTATGCACCACTCTTATTGGATAGTTAATGTTGTTCAAATTGCAGATTTCTGTAAACTAAACAAGCAATCACATGTGTGAATTAATCACATTCACATTTTGTGTGAATTAATATTTATTTTGATAGAAAATATATTTTAATCATACATGCACTGAAAATGCTTTCAGAAATATAAATAATGATTGTTTATTTTTATCAATTTACAAAATGCAAAGTGAGCGAACAAAAGAAAAATCTAAATCAAATCAATATTTGGTGTTACTACCTTTTGGCTTCAAACCAGCATCTGTTCTTCTAGGTACACTTGCACAAAGTCAGGGATTATAGTCGGTGTATGATCAACCAATTTTACCAAACAGGTGCTGATGATCATCAATGTCACATGGAGGTTGAAACATGTTTGGAACAACCAACCAGCCGAGTTCCTTCAAAAACTGTGTGCAAGTGTACCTAGAAGAACTGATGCTGTTTTGAAGGCAAAGGGTGGTCACACCAAATATTGATTTGATTGAGATTTCTCTTTTACACATTCACTGCATTTTGTTGATTGATGAAAATAAATGATTAACACTTCCATTTTTGAAAGCATTCTTTGTTTACAGCATTTTTTCACACCTGCCTAAAACCTTTGTACAGTATTGTAGATCTTTCACCTGGTTTACCCATCAGGACAGCATGAAATAGTGTGCACTAACCCCATACTCATGATCTCAAGTTAAAGTTGAAAATGAGTAAGTTTGAGTAAGTTTCTGAGTTTAAAAAACTGCTTATGTAATCCAGTCTTTTTGCCCTTTAGTGTGCAATGTGAAACGTACCAGAAAGCCCATCAGCAGCAAGTGAAATGTAAAGAATTGGGAAACGTGTCCAAAAATCATGATATACTTTAGTCCAACACAGTCTGTCGAAGAGTGAAAAACATGAAATATTCCTAGAATTAAAATATCTCTACAATTGAAAGAATCCTGTAGTTTTTTTTATTGTTTCCTCAAATATAAAGACAATCATAATGGTCATTAAATGGAAACCTGTGGTGCATCTTTGGTCAAAGCCAAGATCTTAATCAGTGCTCATAGAATTATTTCCAAGAGGTAGCGGTAGAGGTAGAAATGGAATACTCCAAATGGCTTAGAAAGTTCAACAAAAGAGTGTTTTTCTGTATGAGGAAAACATAATGCTCATTCTGAGCCACTGATGCGTCAGTCAGTAACGGCCTCTAAATTGATAGAAATGGCTACCAAACGGAAAAGAATGCATTTTATGTAGAAAGGGATACAAATAAATGAACGTTGACTTTAGATTGTGCTTCTATATTTGTGTGAATATAGAGTTTTAGTCTTTTTCTAGCAACATGAGCCTATCAGCTGCCATTTTAGGCCTGAAATGGTCTGTTAGAACTTCTGTCTTTAAGCCCTCCCTCCCGTTGGAAGCTGGTCAATCAATGTGCTCTGATTGGCCAGCTTGTTGCCATCTACATTACGCTTCATCTTTTCTCCCGATGTGCTATAAACGAACACTTTGGCATATAAACCCATGGAATCTCAACCATAACACGCCACACAGTTTTAGGTAAATGTGTTTTATGTTAAATGCTAAGCTACAAGCATCTCCACAGTAAAACAATCGCAGCTCCGCTGTTTGTTAAAAAACAGCACAAAAATCTGCATACAATACATCATCATTTCCACAAATAACAATGTCTATTCACAGTTTGTGACAGTGAGTTTCCTGTTACCTCGCACAAAGGGGGAGCTAGGGGAACCTGTTGTGTACTCAAAGTTCAAAGAATTTAAAGAATACATGCCGCGCTGCCATTGAGGCATCAGATTTATCACCCTTGGGGGTACTTTGAGCGTGGCACACTCTCAAAGTTTTCATTTCTAAAAACATATATATCAAACCATACCACAAAACAAAAGACTCTGAAAAGCATAACAGGGCCCTTTGAACTAACAAAGCCTTTTCTGAATGACCTAGGGTAGGGTGGAAAATGTACATTTGATTTTTTGGTGCAGCATTTATTCAGGTATATTTTACAGCTTTCATAAAATGTAACTCAAGTTTAAGTTGAACACCAAATTATTATTATTTTTTTTACAATTATTTAACAATCAATTAACAATTAACATTTACGATGCAAGTGGCAAAGAAGTTGTACGCATTGAAATTTATCATGAGTTCAACTGACTGGATTTTTGTGACAGCAGAGAAGGAAGCTGCCCCATCAGCTGGCTAGTTTTAGATGCTGAGGATGGCTTGTTGTCCTCTAAACAGAGCCTTTTTACTTCAGCGGAAGATATACCAGATTGCTGGCTTGTTCATGTAACATTTACAATAAATACTTAATGAACTTTTAAGATGCAAGTGGCAAAGAAGTGGTTAAAAAGCCTACCTTGGTAGCTAGTTGTGTCTTAAGAACTTAATACAGACCCAGCTCAACACAAAATAAGCTGCCTTGGTGCAAATATTACAGCACAAGTTCAGGAGTTAAGATTATTTGTTTTTTTTTTTCTTTAAGACTCATCTCAGTATTTACCACATGACCATCTACAGAAGGGTCTCTCCATTTAATCTGAGTATATAGGAGCTATTTTTTTCTGGAAAAGCAGAAATGTAAATCAAGTTACAGCCTGCAAACCTTTGTTTCTGTTCAAATTAAAAGGAAGCATTAGGAAGGACATTTGGTTCCAGCCTGTGGATAAGCATGCACAGTTCTGCATTAGCCAGAACTTAGGTCAGATGGGAATCCTTTTAATTTACTTCCAATCAAAATGAAATGGACTTCCCTGGCAAGCTATATAAACTACTCCCATGCCAAAATAATTAGTATGGTTTTGAAAGGCTCTTTTTATCTATTCCCTCTCGCTTTTTTCCTTTTTTCTCACATTCTGTAGTTATTTTCATCCTTTTCGTTTCTCACTCTCATACTCATTATTCTCCATTTTTAACAGTCTGCTTGCTAGACTAAATCTGTGCCGATACCATTATCAAGGTTAATTACAATGGCTTGTTTCTTCTGTGTGAGATTTAGCGCTCCTGTCATTCTTTTTTTTTTTAAGTTGAATTGTCATGGCTAATGTCAGACTTTTATATTGCATGAGTGAACAGCTTATTTCTGTCATGATCTCTTTCTTTCTAATTGTGAATCCCCCTTTTTATTCAGCTACTTTCTTCACTATATCGATCTTTTTCTTCTTGTCCACCTCTTATTTTTATATAGATCTTTTTAAAATCCCCTCAATTCCCCTCTCTCTGACACTCTGCAGGGGGAGGACTGGATCGTGGCCTCCAGTAAGCTGAAGCTGTCACAGGTGAGGGACATGGACACTGGAAAATACACCTGCACAGCTCAGCACCCCACCGTTGGCTCCCTCTTGAAGAAACGCACGATCAGCATCACTGTGCTGCCAGGTCAGAATGGTCTGCAGGCTTCACCAGAAGGCCTGTGGGGGTTGTGAAAGGTTTATTAATCCATAAATTGTAGCAGACATGTTGTCTTCCTGTAAAAATGGTTGTGTTACACATGTACAATCAATCTAGTCTCTTATGAAAAGACCTGTAAAATACGTTTTTGCATGATTCAATTTCACAGCTGTTTAGTGAACAACACTTATGTTTAGGTAAAGGTAACACCGTTACAGAAGTAGTAGACAGCAGACAGAAGCTGGACAAGGCTGTAATATCCACTTAATCTCCACTAATTGGTCTAAATTTTTGGCTTTCTTGTTAAGGTGTAAACATTGTCTTTCAGAGTGGATCGATTGACGATGTTATCGGAACCAGACTGGTTTAACTGATCTAAGAACTTGCTCACTAAAAGTTATAGCATGAAATAATTAGAAATATGTTGACTGATGCTTAACATTTTTTACAATAGTTTAAATCAAAGTTGAGCCTAAACATATTTTATGGTGAATGGGGTACATGTAGGGGTTTGAGGGTTAAAAGTGAAAGTGACAATCCTTGTCATTGCGAGGTCAAAGCATAGCAGACAATGAACCACAACGAAATTGGACCTCTGCATTTAACCCATGCACACTCAAACACCGTGCAGCAGTGGGCAGCTATTGAAAGCGCCCAGGGAGCAGTGACAGGGACGGCACCTTGCTCAAGGGTACCTCAGGGCAACCTATTGGGAAGGGGTTAGAACCCCTGATCCTCCGATCATGCGGCCAACGCCCCTAACCACTAGGCCACCACTGCCCCATAAAATAAGGCTAAGATAAGACTATCAATGTTTATATTTAAAGATTTTTGAGAAGAAAAAAGTTTATTCTGTAATCTTTAAAAAATATGTTTTTTTTGTTTTTTTACAAAAGATTATTGTCAACAATGAACCATTTAACGTGAAAACACTCTTAATGACTTAATGATCTCAAGTATTGCATTAGGCAGAAACTGAGAAACAGAATTGGTGTTTTAAAAAAAGATTGGTGTCTGGTGGCGCTTAATTACAGGAAAGAGAAAAATAAATGTTTACCCTTTAATGTGTACCTTGTGTCACTAGTGACCACATTCATTTATCTCCAACTTATTTTTTGTCTGGGCAGATGTGACGCTTCTGTGACGGTAGAGGGTGCCCTGCTCTGATTGTGCACACCTGTGCCTTGGGGGACAGGTGTGCCTCATAGGGTGTTGGCTTTATAAGCCCCAATAAATCAGAGCAGCGTGCTGGCCTTTGTGTTTATTTATCTTTATTATCTTTTACACATGTTATGTTCGGAATGTTTATTTTATGAGTTCTGTGCATGTTGCAGCGGTGGCCTAGTGGTTAGGGGAGTTGGCCACAGGATTGGAAGATTGTGGGTTCAAACCCCTTGCCAGTAGGTTGCCCTGAGGTACCCTTGAGCAAGGTACCGTCCCCGTCACTGCTCCACTGCGGGCGCTTTCATAGCTGCCCCCTGCTGCATGATCCAGTTTCGTTGTGTTTTGCTGTGTGTTCTCACAATGACAAGAATAGTCACTTTTTTAAATGTAAAGTTCAGTACGAAGCTCTCGGCTCTGCACTGATGTCCAGCCCACGACACCCCATCGTTACAGCAGATGAAACAAAACAAATACTTTAATTTTTATTTGTTTTGCTTTTGTTAAATGTTTTGCTGGCTAGCTAAATTCCCAAGCTGTAGATATTTTCGAATGAAATTTCCATGCATTTCAAGGCTTGTGGTTTGATGTGCTCTGTGTTGTTCTCAGAGGATGCTGCGTGGTATGAAACAACGACTGGACGCATTGCTCTCATGGCATCTGCTGCTCTTGTGGCTCTCTTGGTAATTTTCTTGTCCATGACTGTCTACGTGTGCCGCCGGGCCAAGCAGAGGAAGGGCAAAGGACCCATGTAAGTAGATTGCTTCAGGTGGGGTGTAAACTAAGATTATATATCTATGATGACCAACAACTTCCCAATACCATATTTACAATATTTTTCCCACTCTCACAATTGCATCAGATTAACAGATGTATATCTCTCTCTAGTCATTTCTGTGCTATAGTCAAGAGTTACTTTTTAACCCAGGTGTAGGTTTGACTGACTAAATATTGTACCTGATGTTAATGTGTAATATGATTATAAAAATATTGGCCTAAATCATATTTGGTACTCTAAGACATTTTGTCAATTAAAGTATTTTCCATAACCGAAAAAAACAATGGACACGGGATTTTTTTAGTTTGTATATATTTTCACAGTTAATTATCAGTTTAATGTAAAATGATGGATGTAATTCTTCCATAATGAATAAATGGTTTTAAAGCAGTCTTTCAGAGCAGTGAAAATAGCAGTGAAGACATTGTGTAAGCTTATAGTTTTATACAAGGAGGTTCTGAAAAAAAAAAAAAAAAAAAATCGCTTCACCTAGAAATTACCATAAAGAGTACACATCTAAACTTATCAAACTGAGTCAGACTACCGTTAGCACTTCAGTCTCATTAGTCAGCTGCAAAGCCATCTCAGAGAACGATTGCATCAGAAAGAATGATTGCTTAAATGTTCTTGAGGGCTGCAGAAGCTTTGGTAGTCTTTTGTAGAGACTGAACATCCAAGAGCCCCTGGTCTACGGCAGTGTGGTTAAGAGTCAAAAGATATTTGTATTTTTTGTATTTGTATTTGTATATTTCTAAAATTTATATAGATGTATAGTGGTAGTTATGCCTCTACTCTAGAGTAGGCCTACAATATTTGCACTTCCAAAATAGAGACTGCATATTATGATACAATTAAAGTACAATATAGTAAATTTTTGCACTTAGTGGGAATTAGAGGGACTGTGAAGCAGTAAATGTTTTACTGTGACGCATGTTGTAATATGTAAACCCTAGCAAAATAGAATAATATACCTTGCTAAGCTCATTGTCTTGATTAGTTTGCGAAATGCACAGAGCTCAGTGAAGCACACAGGCACAAAACACAACACTGCTCGTAAATAGATTTTTCAGGAGGTGTTAATAAATTAAAGTCACGAAGGAAACTAGAGGGACTGAATAGGGCTAAATGACGCAGGAGACATGTCTGACCAATATTGCTATCGTTGTCCAATTAAAATCTAGGCCTATTTTTTATTAAATAGCACATTAATTTTTTCAGACTCACGCTTGATCGCTTAATGTTGAGTGCAAGACAGTTTTTGAGCATTGTGCCATTAGTTTAATAATATATTAGTAATTTCAGCTTTGATATGAAAACGGTAAGCGGTTCAGCCTTAGCTGAAATGCGCTGTTAATTAGTGTTTTTAATGTTATTTTTGGACCACGAATATTACATTTAAAGGTTCATAAGCAGCTAGCTAAGTTGGGCTCTCATGCAGCCGCGAGTAGTTTACTCACTATGCCACAGGGTGGGGGCTGGGGAAGGCACAGACTGTGACTCACAGTATACCGACTGCTATAGACTAGGCAGCACTACTGCTCAAATCTTCTGCTTATTACCCCTCGGTTATGGCTTATTGTTTATCACTCCCCATAATTATTATTTGTCTTCTCTCTTTTCCAGTGATGACCGGTCCCAGAAGAAGCCCATCTACAGGAACAGTGTGGAATCGCTGTCCTCCACTGCTGGAGACAAACAACCACTGGTGTAATGAGTGAGATGGATGGAGGAGAGGAGAGGAGAGGAGAGGTGGATAAGGGAGAGAGTAGGGAGGGAGAAATAGCCTGCCAGATTGGATAAAAGATGGTTGCGTTCGCCACTGAAAAGCAGACTGCATACTGAATTGAAGAAAGTAAGCGTCAAAAAGTGGGTCAGAAATGATTGTTTTATGGCAGTGGTTCCTTTCCAACAGCTTTGGCAGCAGTACTCGTTCAACAAAAGGTGTGCAATTTTCTCTATATTGATTTCGCAACCCTGCAAAATTGAGATTCACGATTGTTGTCAAAGGTGGAGGCTGTTGCTCGCAAATTTGCTGGTGTGAGCTTTAAATCGCTGATGTTTTTGAGAGGTAACCTTGAGTAAACCTTTTATCTTCCTGCTAGCCATTCTCCTAGCCTTGGGTAATGAAAGCAAGTTCCTTTCACTGGTAAGCACATTAGCATTTTTTCTTGTGAGATAATCATTCTGGCACAGAGTTTAAGATTTCTTAAGATTTCTTACTTTGATTCTTGATGAAATTTGAGAGGAATTGTTATTTTCATATGTAAACAGCTCTTTATATAGCTTGGTAAAGCACCATAGCGGATCTGCACCTGCAGACTGTACCAAGGACTTGAGAAGCACTTTAAATCTTTTGCACAATGTTTGATCTTCTCTTTATACTTTTTTTTCTTATTGGAATTTCATTAAACTGCTTTTAAAATAGATAACTTGCCAGAGTTGTTACTGATTTAATTTAGATAACAGCTCATACACAGACTTGGACCGCAGGGTGTGACGAAAATTGACAGCGACTGTAATCTGGATTTCTGGCCATGCATCACAGAAGCTTCATTATTGGCAATATATGCAATATCCTAAATTCCTCCCAGCTTTTATAACTGTGTTTCAGAGACACCGTTCAGTCCACTAAAGCAGAGTTTTATGTCTGTGCATGTCAACAGGTGAAAAGTGGAAGTGACAATTGTGAAACGCCACACAACACAACAAAATTCAACCTCTCTATTTCACCCATACACACACACCCAGTGGGGGCAGCTATTGAAAGCACCCAGGGAGTAGCAACAGGGACGATACCTTGATCAAGGGTACCTCAAGGCAACCTTCTGGTGGGGTAATCAAACCTACAATCTTCCGATCCTGTGGCCAACGCCCTAACCACTGGGCCACTGCTGCCATCTGTCCCAATACCAAGAATTTCTTGGCCAAACATGGCAACTGATTATGGTTAGTACAAGCACCAATAGCTGATTCATTTATTTTTTGTGCTTTGATATATGTAGCCTACATAAAGCACAGAGCAGAGGTCTTGAACCTCATTTCTACATTTTTTACTTTCTTAGTTTATAATGTATTGATGAGGAAAAGATCTTCAGGCATTTTCAGTCCAGTCCCTGTACCTGACCAGTTTAAGGTGGTTTTATTTTATTATACAGCATGTATTAATCATTCAAGCAGAATAAAGGCATCTAACTAAGTGCTTGAATGATGAAACAGTTCATGAAGACAGTTCAAAAAGCAGTGATGAAACAGGTACAGATTATCAGAAGATCAGGCTGGTGATTCGTTTACTGGCGATGCTGAATGCTGAGTGGCTGGAACTCCTTTATCTAGACTTTATCTAAAATAAAGAAAAGAGGTGACACAAGACTTTGGCATGGTAATGTTTATAATACATGGCACAAATGTGTAGACATCTAAATTTCACTTTTCATTTTAAAACCATGAGCATCGACATGGTACCGATTCCCTTTTGTTATTGTAGCAATCTGTTCTGAGAGTTTTCTTTAGCTGTTGGAACAAGGCTGCTGTGATTTACTTAATTGTACGGGCATCAGTGATGATGGGTGATAAGGCCTGTCTCAAAGCCACTTTTACAGTTTAATCCAAAAGTTTTAGATAGGGTTTAGATTAGGACTGAAGAGGCTTCTGCCATCAGTGTGTGCCTGTAAAGACAGCATAACTGTATGTTTGATTACTTGTTAGTAACTGGCATTGCTGAAATACCTAGACCAACTATTAAGAAGAGGTGGCAATTTAATGGGTGTGCTTTGACCATAATGTAGATCAAAGCTAGAGATTTTAGATGCTAATGCTGCCTGCCTCATATTTTATGACAGCTGAAATGATGGGTTTTTGAATGTATGTGATGAATGGCATAATGTTCAAGCTTTTCCGTAACAGGAAAAAAGAAAACTACTCTACAGGTCCAGGATCGAAAAGCAGCCTGGTCCTCTGGGTGGACTAAATGGAAGATCATGTTAGTGAAAGTGACTGTTTGTCACTGTGATCACAGCACTCGGTGAACCAAAGTGAAATGCTTTCTCCGCATTTAACCCTTCCAAGTGAAGCAGCAGGCAGCCATACATCTTGTGCCTGGGGAGCAGTAATGAGGACGGTTTCTTACTCAGAGTAATCTACCGGTCCAGCACACAAACCCATGATCATGGGGCCAAGTACCTAACCGCATGGGCACAACTGCTAGGATAATTAATTCATACCCCTCTACCCAAACTGGTTTATCAGTCCTTTTAAAAAGAAAAAAAACACCAGTGTCCCCTGTACTGCACTCCATTGCTAAACCTTTAAAAGATTTCAAGCCCAAAGAAGTTAGCTGCCAGGCTTTTCAAGCTTAAACAACCTAAAAGAGTCCTTTTTCTGGGCGTTTTCACCAAATTTGCCTCTAGCAGTCCTTGCAGAGCTTGGGTTGCTTGCTTACCTCTGTAATAAAAGCAGCAACCTTAAAAAGGGAAGAAGGCCATGCCTGCAGCAGATAGGTAGAACATGTAATTTTCTAAAGATGCACCTTAATCACTTTAAAGCCGCCATGCAGTATCCCTCCATCGTTAGCAACTTCATCACTTCACACACTATGATGTTAACTTTAGCAGAGCGCGACCAGTTCATTAAAGCCTGTGCTATCATAACTACTCCTTTAATTACCCTAACTTGCCCACGCCATTTATGTTCCCTTTTATGTGATCTTATTACCGGTGTGCGGTTGACCGGAGGCTGCCGTTAATAACGCGGTTGCCGCTGCTTTTTAACAAAGGCACTCTATTACCATAGCATGGGCCACGGAGCACTGTGAGAACAATGTTATTAAGCAGATTATTCAATTTGTTTTTTTCTATCTTTGCTCAGTCACATGGTTTCTAACAGGGGAATCTATTACATCAGGTCCAAAATCTTCTTCAATGAAGAGGAAGAAAGAAAGAAAAAAAGAAAACCAACTGCCCAGGGCCTGCAGTCCTTCTTCAAGTCTCGAAACAGACTGAAAGATGGAGACTGATTATAACATCACTCCTGAGAGTTAGTATGTTGTTTTTCTAGATTCATATCTTTGTCTGGGTTTGGGACCGCTAAATAATTTTCCACTTTTCCCTTAAAAATGCTAAAAATGTTGATGTTTCATTTTTCCAACTAGTGGTTATGTTACACTGAAGGTGCAAAGTGACTGAAAACACTGACGACTTTAATGGCTAATGGCTGAGGAAGAGCTCAGGTCACGTACCTAGTGAAGGCTTGCGACTGAGGGACATCTTAATCAAGCATTTATAAATAGTGAGCGTGACAGAGGGGCGAGAAAGCTCACCCATATGCCTGTGGTGTCTTTATTCATTAGACTGGTCACAGCATTCCTTGAACTCACATCCGTCAGTACAGCGTAAAACAACCTCTTCATCTTTAAGACGCTGGCATATAAAAGCCGGCTAATTGTTTTAGTGAGTCATGAACTCAGCAGAGAAAACGTGACCTGCCTATGCAGGGCCTCTAGTTTTAAGCTCTGCTTAAGTGGGAATGCCTGTGCAGGCCCACTGCCACGACATCAGCCTCGGTAAAAAAGCACTAACATTGGTTTGAAGAACAGTTCGTTCTTTTAGGCGATGGGGAAGAAAGAGAAAATGGACAAGGATAAAGATCTAAGACAGCTTTGCAGATGATCCCCTGTACACTGTAGAAAGTATCTACAATGGACATGTGATCTTTAGAACTGGACCATGGATTAATAGAAGAATCTGATGAATTATGTTCTCTTTTAAATTATGAGGTGGCCTCTGTCTGCCGAAGAGGTTACACCAGGGTGCACTCTGGAAAGAAGGTAAGTTGGTGAAGGCAGTGGGATATTCTGAGCAATGTTCTGCTGGGAATCTTTGGGTATTTTGGAATGTACCACCTACCTAAACATTGTTGTAGACCAGGTACACCCCTTTATGGAAACAGTATAGCCCACTGGCAATTGCCTATTCAGCAGAATGATGCATCATGTCCCACTGCAAAAACGTTTCATGCATGGTTTGAGGAACATGACCAGTTCCATGTGTTGACCTTCAGAGGACTTGAAGAGTGAGGGTTTGACAGGACAAAACTCTTTTGGCAGCATTAGGGGAATGTAGACAATATTAGGCAGGTGGTTTTTAAATTTGTGCTGAACGATGATGAAGCCTTTAGGCTGATCCTTGCGTTAAACCCTTCCTGCACATTTAGTGTCTAAACTTAAGCCAGCTATTCCACTAATTAGCATTCCCTTCCCGAGCTGAAGAAAGTGCATTTGCTCTAAAACACTAAAATGTACAAAGGTGGGGGACTCCAGGACCAGTGGTGGGAACCTGTGGTTCTGACACTTTTCTTTGTAACTAAAATGACACCTGACATTTTCAGCTCGGTGGAAACACAGAGCCATATTTTTAAAATATGCAGATTCTGAAACGCCACAGGCTACAGAACGGCACTAGAACACTGATGGGGAAAAATATTTCATGTTTCTGGGTTTCCATTGGTGAGATGGCTGCTGTTTTCTCATTTGAATGGCTTGCAGGGCATTGTGTATAAAGATTTCACATGCGAATCACTTCAGCTATATGAACGTGAACAGCATCTCTTTTGGCTAATGCTTTGCATGCTGAATGTATAAGACAAAACAATTAGGCTGAACTATGTTGTGGCCTTGGACCCTTTGGGATGGTTCCCTTAACCTGATATTCAGTCAACAAAGCATAACAAAATAGCTTTAAAAATAGCTTTTTTCGAATCCCTGTCCAAAGAGCGGCTGCTTCTGCGGCATAATCGCATGATTTCAGTTGGTTAGTTGTCTTCAGTCATTCAGTTGAAGAGGAATTCCACCAAAGTGGTGCGATATGAAAGCTCTAACCCTAACCCTAGAAACTTGATAAGAAAGGGATCTTCACAACAAGAAAAATGCCAAATGATGGTTAATGATCAACAACACAAATGATAATTTTACGACAGTTCAACTTAAACACAAATTTATACGGCGTTCTGATAATAGTAAAATAGGGTTACATTATATAAGTCTGTACGGACAGTGGTGACCTGGTGGTTCGACATGACTCCAAGATCCAGGTCACTGCTGGTTACCATGAAGTTCCCTTGAGCAGTGCTGGATGTGGCTCCTCACTGCTGCTCTTAGGTGTGAAGGGTTTCATGCAAAGCATTTCATTATTGTTCACTGTGTGCTGCGCTGTGGAGTTTTCAGAAGGACGTATAGTCACTTCTTACTTTTCCTTGGGGGTATTTTGTTTCACAAAGTTTTGCATTTACCTCTTCATTATGAATAAGTATTCTTTTAAGCATGCTTTTAGGCTAAAACCTTCTCACAGCTAACATTAAACTTACATTTACACTTACAGCACTCAGCAGACGCTCTTATCCGGAGCGACTTACGTCACAGTGCTTTATCGCCACACCTGATCTTCATTCTAGTGATCAACAACTGCTGATGAACTATTTTCAACCAATAAACCAAGTTCTTATCACTGCCGCTGGGAAGCAATCCCGACTAATTTCCAATCAAACCACACTGAATGACTTTGTTAATATCTTAATTACTTTGTTTATACACACAGTACTGTGTAAAAGTTTTGGGCAGGTGTGGAAAAAATGCTGTAAACAAAGAATGCTTTCAAAAATGGAAGTGTTAATCATTTATTTTCATCAATCAACAAAATGCAGTGAATGAACAAAAGAGAAATCTAAATCAAATCAATATTTGGTGTGACCACCCTTTGCCTTCAAAACAGCGTCAGTTCTTCTAGGTACACTTGCACACAGTTTTTGAAGGAACTCGGCTGGTAGGTTGTTCCAAACATCTTGGCGAACTAACCACAGATCTTCTGTGGATGTAGGCTTCCTCACATCCTTCTGTCTCTTCATGTAATCCAGACACACTGGATGATGTTGAGATCAGGGCTCTGTGGGGGCCAGAAGAACTGATGCTGGTTTGAAGGCAAAAGGTAGTAACACCAAATATTGATTTGATTTAGATTTTTCTTTTGTTCGCTCACTTTGCATTTTGTAAATTGATAAAAATAAACAATCATTATTTATATTTCTGAAAGCGTTCTTTTACAGCATTTTTTCACACCTGCCTAAAACTTTTGCACAGTACTGTATATCTGGAAAAACTCTGGTATTCTGCTTTGATTTTATCCGGAGATGAAAGGTAAAATACTTTGCAATTTGAGCAGTGAACAGGGAATCGACCACCTTCAGGAGCCTGAAGTGAAGGAAAGTGCAGTCGGCACTCAGGTGGCTTTTGTGTTCATGTGATCATGTTCATGATCCCTTGTCAAAAATAATCCCTTTCTATTCATTTAGTCAACTTTACAAGAAAGGAGTGCTCAGCAGTTTTGGATTATGCTCTTTCTATTTAACTTTCATATTAGCAGTGACCATACATTTGTTTCTCCAGACTGGAACATCTTGTATCAAAGCACTCTGAATGACTCTAATTACATGTTAGTTATATTATCATGCTTCTTTTTTTTTTTGAGGGGGCTCTGCAGCATTGTTTTACATTTTTATCTGGAGATGTCTTCTGGATCTATCTGCTAAAAAACTGTATTACTGATATGAAGTCTAATATAAGTGTGTATAAGCGTAATCCTCAAATACCAGCTGGGTATTCCATCAAGGAGCAGGATTTTATCGACCCTGAAATTGCTATTGCCACCCTTCTTGCCTGTGGAGGGGCTGGAGGGTCAGGGGTGATTGATGTTCCTACTTTAACATACTTGCTAAAGCAGGTAATAGACTGACAACATGATTCAGGTGTGTTAAAGCAGGTAACCTGCAACACCACGTGGGCCCTTTTGGATTACCCTTGTTGTAAAGACTGACTGATAAATGTAAATATTTCGACAAACATGGATGCATATTAGCATAATTAGGCAGAGCTGCTTAATTATGGCAAAAATAACAATCCCTATTATTTTGATCAATACTGAGATCATGATTATTTGACACGTTTACTTTGGAGACAAATCAAGCATTTATTTAAATTTTTTTTTAACTTATCTATTTAATAGCATACTTTTTCATTGAACTTTACAACTCTGCAACAACTCTAAAAAGGAAAAAACAAATCAATAATATGTGCATTCATATGCAGCAGTGGCCTAGTGGTTAGGGAGTTGGCTGCAGTATTAGAAGATTGTGGGTTCAAAGCCCTTACCAGTAGGTTGCCCTTGAGCAAGGTACCGTTCCCATCACTGCTCCCTGGGTGCTTTCATAGCTGCCCCCTGCTGCATGGGTTAAATGCAGATGCTCAATTTAGTTGTGGTTAACTGTGCCGTGTACTCCCAATGACAAGAATAGTCACTTTCACTTACACCTCCAGATGAATTATTTGCACTTTTCTTACACTTTTATAATAATCGTGATCTAAATGACATTCTATCACGTGAGCAGCCCTACAGTTTCAGTTTCAGTTTCAACAGGGGGTTCAGTGAGAGTTGGGACCTTGTTGCTGCAGGAGGTGCGCTTGTTTTCCCCCCTCTCGCCGAGTGGGGGCGCCAAATACACGCTTTAAAAAGCGAAGGCGCGCTTTCCGCCTGCACTTCATCTTCCTCTGTAAAGAGCTGTGAGTAAAGCCCGCTGAACGCATCGGGTTTTATAGCCTGTCACAAGTACAGAAGGGCCTGCTGTGACAAACCCTCCACGAGTTTCTGGCTTTCTGAGGATTTCTGAAGTGATCACAGCTGAGATCATGGCGAATTACCCCGATTGTTTGTTCCTTCATTGTATGGCTGGGGTCAGAAGAAGTTTTAAAACTTGGTTTTTCAGCCATTACATTTTTTTAATACAGTTAAAACGTTTATGAGGCATCCTGAGCTTATTTTAAAGCACTTGCTTATGCGCTTGTAAATGCTTGCAGTGAATCACCTTTATGGTGCATTGATTTCAATTCTTCTTAAAAGGGCTGGGCTCCCCCCCCCCCCTTGTTTTTCAATCAGGCTTTTCTCTTTAAATTACCTCGCAAGCCCCGCCCACCACACGTTTATTGACTAATAAGGCCCGCCCCGTCGGACGCTATTGGTGGAGGAGCGCGTTGACTCCGCCCCCTCGCAGAAGTGCCATAGAGAGGAGCGAAGCGGCTCTTCACTCCACCTGCACCGGCAGAGCGGTTCCGCGCGTCTCGTAGCGTTTCTGCGGCGTTTAGCATGTGACAGGCGGCTTCCCGTCAGCGTTCGGAGTCTGACAGCAACTTCTCCCGTGCTCGTGTTCGCAGACACACCTTTGCGCTTCTTCACCGCGCCGGACAGAGGGATTATTCCAGGAGAAAAAGCGGAATAAATGACAATGGCGCGGTGGTGGCTGTGGAAGTGCTGCGCTCCCCTCTTCTCCCTGATGCTGCTCTCCCTCCTGCACACAGGTGAGTCTTTCCCGAGCTACACTAGTGGGCGTGCACCCGAGGGGCGTGTTCACCTGTCCGAAAACGCACTCGTCAGCACGCAGGAAAACACGACGAGGAGGCGCTTCCGCTGGAAACAGCGGTACTTTTTCAAGGTGGCGAATGCGACGAGCTGTAACTTCGTTTCTAATTTTCCAGCGTCTCTTCCATGTCGTAGGTGCCACCTTAAATCGTCGCGTCATCGTTTGGAACGTGGCATGGAGACTCCGCACGAAAAGCCAACTTTGACATCAACGCCGCTCTGCCCCCCAAAACGTCAGCTTCGATTTCGTTTCCCCCTCAAACCCTTTCCGTTCACTCAGTCAGCCTGGGCTTTACTGGCGACTTCAGCGCTTTCTCACACAGCCGAGACCACCGCTGCGCAAAAAGGACCTTTAGCCTCCTGTTTCTTATCGAATGTTTGGTTAAACCTTGAGAATCCCTGTGATGCAAATGTAGGGATGTAGCGGGACTTTCTGTACCCGTTTTCTCCCGCGTTACATGATTGGTCAGCAGGTTCCCTCCTACCTCGCTGCGATTGGACGAAAACGGCCCTCCTTGAGCTGCGATTGGCTCGCCGTTAACAGGCTCTGGCAATGTGCCAATCAAAGCGCAGGAGGTTTCAAAATGAGTGTGAAACAAAAAACAACTCTGTCCAATTAATCACGTCATTGGATGCTTGCCGTCCCGTGATAAACGCAGCTCAAGGGATTTGTGTGACTAACAGATCGGAGTTTCTAGTCCTTCACCCCCCAGTGTGTGTGTGTGTGCTAGTGTATGTGTGTAAGACAGACTCATTACGTCATTTATGGTAAGGGTTAATTCAGTCTGCTGCTAATTGAATGGTTATAATGGGGGCACAGTTGTGTATGAGTGATGGTGAGTAACGCTCTTATCTGTCTGAGCTGCTTTTATCCATCAACAGTATGTAGAACATACGGCAAGGCTTCCATTGCAGTGGCAACGGGCTGTAATCACTCTGAGTGCTCGGCCCTGCCGCTTTCCCCCCAGCGCTACTCTGTTTTCTGTTTTCTCTCGTGCTGGGTTGATATATAGGCTTGAAATATAATTTGCCACATTTGAATAAATGGAGCTCTGCCAGGTCGCGTGGCATCCCTGCGGTTCAGCCCTCAGTGTGTGTTTGTTATGCTTGATGGGTAGTGTGCACCTTGTGTGTGTGTGTGTGTGTGTGTACAGGGCAGAGTTGGGGCGCCTCATTGGGTCGGAGCAGCTGGGGGTGTGGGGTGGCTTGATGATCATAGTCATTAATCTCTCCAGTGACATGAGGTAATGGGGGAGGGAGGAGAGAGAGAAGGAGAGAGAAAGAGAGTGAGAGAAGGATTGCGCCTTGTCGCCACGTAAATCAGCCGCGACTTTTTGATGGCAGATTTACATGTCTTCATTGGCGCCCCTTGGGAGCAGCATGAAGAAACTCATTTGGAGGATGAGGGTAGTAGAGGGGAAATGGGGTGGAGAAGGAAGGAGGGCAGGGGTGAAAAAAGATTGACAGAGAAGGATGAAGAGAAGATAGGGGAGAGATAAAGGAAGGAGTGATTGAGAGAGAGGAATAAGGCAGAGTGATGGAGAGGCTGAGAAGGGGAAGAGATTAAAGAAGAGAAAGAAACGCAGAGAGCGAGGAATAAAGAAAAGGGGCTGAGGGAAATTGAGGAGGAGGAGCGGGACACTAAAAGAAATAGAGAGAAAGACAGAAAAAAAGGGAGATAAAACAAAAAGGGGAGAGGTAGAATGATGAGAAGCTTATACGGAGTTTAAATAGTATAGTATGTACAGGAAACTAAGGGAGCAGAGGAAGAGAGAGTAAGAGGGAGAAAGTGAAAGAGAAAAGGATAGAAAGAGAAGGTGAAAGAAAAGAGGATACGAAGAAGGAACGGGAGAGACTAAGTGAGAGGCTGCTTGATGCAGAGGACACAAAGGACGAGAAAGGAAAGGGACAGAATAATGAAAAAAGAAAGGAAAGGGAGAGAGAATAATGAAAAAAGAAAGGAAAGGGAGAGAGAAATCAAAGCTGAAAGTGAAAAGAGGAGAAATGGTACCTGCCTGCATATCATAGCAGTTTGTGGGAGCAAGGGGAAATGGGGGATGGAGAATGAAATAAGGTGGGGTAGAGTCATAAAGAACGAGAGTGAGGGAGCGAGAGAGAGCATGACAAAGAGATATAATTTAGGTGGAGGAAGGAAGAGGATGAGGTGTCTGCATAATGATGCTGAAAGAAAGCACTTGATCTGGAGTAGAAGAAGTGCAGGGATGGAAGAGGGTGAAGGAGTAAAGAAGGTAAAGGAGGGAAGAAAGATGCAGGCTGCGTGGGTGTGTTTCTGTGTGTGTGTGTGTGTGTGTGTGTGTGTGGTGTGTGTGTGTGTTCACCTGACAGCCGATTCCTCATTCGCACAGCTTAGTGGGCTGTGTGTCCCCTCAGGCTTGGGCCAGCAGAAACATGTTGTGTACACCATCTGAGACCATATTCCCCCGCTCTGTCTCTCATGCACTGTTACACACACACACACACACAGGTACACACCCCCAAAATGGCATGAAGATCCTCTCTTCAGCCCTGCTCCGGTCATTTATTTTGCGTTTGGCCTTGTACGTTTAATCATCCCGATTCATTTATTCAGCAGAGAGCAAAACAAAAGCCCTTCGCCGGAATCACTTTCCACCGTTGGCCTGGACTCAAAGCCGCAGGGCAGAGCTACCTCTGGAAAAGAAGTGCTTCAGCAGGACAGAGGGGCTCTGCAATATTTGTGTGCATGTCTTCTGTGTAGCCGGTCTACAGCGAGTATATCGGACACTCTTCTGAACGTTTCATCCAGTGCTATGCTGAGTGTGTTCTTCTAATGAAATATTTATAGGCAGTGGCTCTCTGGCCATTGATGAAGGGCCACATTGAAGGGCCGCAGAGTGTGCAGCAGCAGATTGTCTACAGCCTTTGAGTGTACACTAGCAGGCGAGAGCTACAAGGAAAGGTTTTGTAATAAAGTGGCTAGTAAGTGTCCACACTTTAATAACCCCAGTCTATCACTCAAACAATATCTATGCTGGTCCCATTTCATTCTGTTATGCAGCAACAGGTACACATTTACAGGTGTGGTGAACCTACGCAGTGCTTAAAGTAGGCATTTCAGATAAATGGCCAAGGAGTGTGGTTGCACTTAGTAATCTGACAACTATGAAATGGTCTATAAAATCCTTCAGATAAACAGTAAAATTGATTGGCTGCATTCATTACGCCATAAAACAATTAATGCAATGATATTGTGTGGCCTGCGAAAGTGTCAATAATGCATACATCAAAGAATGTTGCAAAACTGGGTTTGGTATGCAATTAGTATCATTGCTTAAGGTAAACTTGACTATTGCCCACAACAAACAGAATTATAACTGAGTGTTGGGTTGAGACAAATCCAAGTGAAGTATAGACAGAAGATTAAAATAGATCAAATATTTATCTGAGATACATCAAATAAGAGCATGAGTACGAATGTGGGAACTTTTCACCGGGGCAGCGGTGGCCTAGTGGTTAGGGCATTAGCCGCATGATTGGAGGATGGGGGGTTCGAACCCCTTCCCAATAGGTTGCCCTGAGGTACCCTTGAGCAAGGTACCGTCCCCGTCACTGCTTCCCAGGCGCTTTCAATAGCTGCCCACTGCTGCATGGGTTAAATGCAGAGGTCCAATTTCGTTGTGGTTCACTGTCTGCTGTGCTGTGACCTCGCAATGACAAGGGTTGTCACTTTCACTTTCAAGGCAACATTGAGCAACTTTTACTTATTTTAAGCTAAGAGCGGCGCGGTGGTTAGCGCTGTGACTTCATGGTGAGAAGGTCCTGGGTTCGATTCCCAGATGGGAGTTTGCATGTTCTCCTTCTGTTTGCGTGTGCTTCCTTTAAGAGCCCCGGTGTCCTCACAGCGTCTAAGGACGTGCATGTCAAGTGTTTTGAAAACTGAAGATTGCTCATAGGTATGAGTGTGTTTGTCTGTGTGTTGGCCCTGCGATAGTCTGGCGACCTGTCTAGGGTGTTTCCTGAGAGCCGGGATGGGCTCCAGCACCCCCTGCAAACCTAATTAGGACAAGTGATTATGAAAATGAGTGAGAGAGCTTTAGAGGGCAGTAATGAGTGTGTTTGTTTATTTAAGCTTATCCTGCATCTGCTTCAACAGTTACGAAGTTATGAAGTGCTTTTGAGAGCAACTGTGTTCAAATAAAAATCCTGACTTGGCCTTCCTAAGCGTTCCTTTAGATGGGAAAATGCGGTTTACTGAAGCCAATTCATCTCTGTCTCTTTTCACAGAGGTTGGTCACAGAGGTAGATGCCGTAACGAGCAGGATTTTTTTAAACTCTCACTTTATTCACTGCGGAAAATAGCGTTGCTTCTCGACACTTTGTTCTTTAGCGTCTTTAACATAAGCCAGTGTTGATCCTTTGATCTTAACCAATGGTTGTGTAATTCTTCTAGTGAAATGAAAATGTTGGCATTTAATTAAAATAAGTGAAAGCACCACCATGTTCAAAATGGCAACCAACCTGAAATCCTTTTGCATGAGGACAATCTCAGGGCCTTTTGTTAGAATAACTTCGTGGATTTAACTGAATCTAGGCTGAGCCTATTGGAGGGAAAAACAGGTGTTGCCTAGGACATATGCTGGCAGAACAACAATAAAAAGTGAAAGGGACTATTTGTCATTGTGAAACACAGCACGGCACACAATGAAACACAACAAATTGCAACCTTTGCTTTCTACACATGCACAATGTGCAGCAGGGGGCAGCTATTTAAAGTGCCCAGGGAGCAGTGAAGGGGGCAGTATCTTGCACAAGGGTACCTCAGGGCTACCTACTGGTCTGGGATTCAAAGCCATGACCTTCCGATCCTGGGCCACTGCTGCCTCACAGGCAGTGCAAACATTCCCATATTTTTTCTGATCATCGCCGTAAATTACACATTACAGCGTAGCACTAGTGGAAAAAAACATTTATTTTATGATCTCGGAGACTGTGAAGCCGCGGAACAAAGGGAAGTGTTAAGAGGCCAGACACTGTAGTCTTGTTGAGCCTTACTGCCTTTCTTCTGTGAAGGATATGATTGCTCATCCATAAGATGTGAACACGTTTAATTGCATTCAGTTCTTTAATCACTCTTCAAATAGAGAAGATAAAAGACAGAGCATTGAAGACAGAGATGTAGTCTAATGGTCTGTTCATCTGTTTTGGCCAATGCTTTACGATGCCATTAGGCCCAGTTAGAGGCAGGTGATGGGGCTTTGTTGCGAGATTTCAGTTGGATGTCTGTTCTGCAAGCTTGGCTGATTATCCGTGTCTCTAATTCTCATACTATTAAGCTTTCCTTGGTCCATACGTGGACTTGACTTTTGCATCTGTGCTTAAGGTTGTATTTTCACGCACTCTGTATTCAGGAAATCTGTCCTGGCTTTTCACATCCTCAGTTCTCTGGACATTGGTCTCTTGATTCTCGGCATTCTCAATTCTTGGATGATACATAACCTCGAATGGTCATATACTCAGTACTTGGACTAAATTACTCGGTTCCTCTCCGCTTAAACATTGACCACACTTTTTCACTTCCTCTGAATTGTTTTGATACAATTTTTGAAACTCTTTGCTTGGATAAGCAATGTTTTCATTCCAGGACACAGTGAAGGACACATGTGCATATAATATAGGAAAAATGTATTCAGCATGTCAGCAGTACTACAAAATAAAATTTCAAATTTTATTAATTCAATGAAACTTCAGAGCTTCATGACATTCCTATCCAAAAAATGTGCATCAAGGTGGAATGACTAAAAAGTATTGAACTGAAAAAATAATTCTTTCTTGGCAGAGAAGCCTTTGTTTGCAGGGATTTCGACTCATTTATCTTAACAGTCTTTAAATTTTCAATCCACGCCCAGGATGGAGAATCTTTAGTTTCATCCACAAATGATTGACTGGGCCACTCCTACAGCTATATTTCCTTTTGAAACAAATTTTGGATCGCCATTGTTGTTCACCCTTGTGTCATCTTCATTGTCATGGTTTATATCAACAGATTTTTTAGGTTAACCCTAACCCTTGACTCTTGGGCAGTTTGTCTGACTAAATGTCTTATTGCTTAATCAGAAATCTTGTGAGGAGCTCCTGCTCATGGCCGGTTGATTATATATATTTCCTGCCTCTTGTGGATATCGGTCCCATTGAAAGTGAAAAGTGAAAGTGACTACCCTTGGCATTGTGAAACACAGCACAGCACAATGAAATTCAGCCTCTGCGTTTCAACCATACACACACATGCAGCAGGGGGCAGCTATTGAAAGTGCCTAGGGAGCAGTGACGGGGGCGGTACGTTGCTCGAGGGTACCTCAGGGCAACCTACTGGTGAGGGAATCGAACCCACAATCTTCTGATCCAGGGCAACTCCCTCACCACTAGGCCACCGCTGCCTGCGGTGCTTATAGAAACATTCACAAGAAATCCGTTGGAAACCTGTGCCATTACTATGCTCCTCAACTATCTTGTTGCACAAGTCTTCTTGCCTCTACACATCATGAAATGCCACTCGCATGACAGCTTGGTGACAAATGATTTGTTTACTTGCCTTCAGAGGTGTGTAGTTCTTTCAAGGAACGGAGGTACTAACCCACAAGAACTGTTCTAAGTAATCCTAATTAAGGCAGGCATGTGGTAACAGTATTAAAATTGGTCAATTTATTGCTTTTTCTTGCTGTTTTTTTTTTCCTTTAGTCATTGTACTTTATCGCACATAACTTTTATTTTGCACAAAAATGTCATAAATTTAGCTCTGTTGTTTTTATTGAGCTTTTATTGAGTTTCTATATAAAAATAGTTGTATTAGAAATGTGTTTAATTAGAAAGTACATTGTATGATGGGTTTAACACTTATTTCCTCCAGCTATTCCAGTCATTTATGGCCATACTACCTAAAATGCCATCAAATTTTCTCTTAAACAGCCCTGGAAGTTCTCTTCAATAATTTGAGCGACATAAATATTTCTCTACTTTAGTCATTTTGAGACTGTTTCAGATGGTGGTACATAATCAGAATTCAGTATATTATTTAAAGTGCTTGGTGCACATTATTCAGAAGTGTTACCTAATTCCCTGTTTAATTTGAAACTCAGATCGATTTACTGTGCACCGTCTGCGAGACAACAGGCCCGTGCAGAGCCCAAGCCATTGATAAGTTAACTTCCAACTTTCAGCCATTTGAAGTGGAACTCCCTCATGTAATTTGTATCTCATTCCTTTTTTCCTCGTCCTCCCCAGAGAGCGGTAAGAGTGGCAGATCTAGCGCTCCTCCGCACCTGCCTTTTCCATCTCCTTAGTCTCATCTCAGCAGGTCCGCAGCTGCTACCGCTAGTGTGGCATCACACTAACTCAGTGCATTGTGATTTACTGACGCTAAAGAATTTTACAGAGGCCTAGACAGAAATGACACTTCAGAGCAGACACAAAAGTAACAGTTGATATGATCTCTGCATACCACATCCGGGGCATACACTCTATTACCAAAGCAGTTGCTTTCAACACGTTCCCCTGTATGTAGTAAAGCATAGAACATTGAGAAAAGAACAGCAGTTCACTCTGAAGACAGTTTCAAGTTGAGGCCACTGGGCAGTTGTTGGATTCTGCCATTGAACGTTTTTAGCAAACATGTCATTTATGTTCACTTTTATGAACAATTCATGTAAATTCATATTTGTAGAGTAGTAAGCATGCTCTGTCAGACATGGAGCTATTTTTTTTATGAGGAAATAAAAAAAATACTATTTTTTATGAGGAAAAAGGTATTTGCTTGTAAGCATGTTTTGCTTGTTGTAGAACAACAGTAGAACAATCAGCATCTGCACTTTTTAAATACACTCCTTGTTTTGAGGGAAATTTGTAACAGACATACTAACATGTTTTACCCTCCTTTAGTAAAGAGTTCTGGCAATGAGCTACTGTGGTTTAGCATCTGACACAAATATGTCAGTACTTCCAGAAAACCTAGACTGTTGACAATCAAACAAGAGTGGTTGATTCTTTTCAGTTCCTCTTCTTCTTCTCCTACTCCTTTTGGCTGCTCATGTTAGGAGTCATCACAGCAGATCAACCATCTCCATTTCACACCGGCCTTGGCATTTTCCTTCTTCAAAGCAACCTACATGTCCTCTCTCAACACATCCATAAACTCCTTCTTTGGCTTTCCTCTTCTCCTCTTGCCTGGCAGCTCCGTCCTTAACATTTTTCATGATTCTTTTCAATTCCTAATAATAATTACACAAATTTTTATTTCTCAAAACCGGCTTCAAGAGAAGGCAAGGAAGGCCCTCAGGGTTGCCCTCCAGGATTTAGTGTTTTAAAGCTGGAGAACTGAACTGAAGGTCAAAACTAGTACATGCTTTCCCTGAGTAATGTGATGCCTCTGCATCTCTTTAAACTGCTTTCAATGTGTCACTGCTAAAGTCAGTCTGTTGTAGTTGTCTTGCCTGTATTAAAAACTCAAGGTCTAAAATTTGTTTTTTGTTTAAGAGGAATAAATAATGTTCTTGAAAATTGCTGTACTTTTGCCCTGCGATCAACAAGAATGCTCAAAGAATTTTTTTTTTTTACACTAATTACACATTTCTTTCATCCTCTAAGTGCCACTGAATCATCATTAAGTAGTAAAAAACATTAATTGTGTGTGTATGAATGTGTTCTTATATATGAATATAAAATGACACCATGAAAACCATGGTAACCTATCTTTGTTACAGAAAGACCTCGGTCACCAGGGTACTGCACCCTGCACACTGCAAAATATTTTTAGTTTGAGAAACATGACAAAGAGTTCAGACTCTGAAAGCCCCAGATCTCAATCAGAGCAAGCAAGCATCTTATTAGATGGATGAAGGATCTGCTGCTAACATCTTTGAACCAGAAACCACAACACATCTTCAGAGGTCTTGAGTCCACTCCTCAGTGGGTCTAAGCTGTTTGGGTACTTTGAGGGGCACCTACACAATATTAGGCTAATTAAACCTGTAGGCCACAATGCTCAAAAAGTGAAAGTGAAAGTGACAACCCTTGTCATTGCGAGGTCACGGCACAGCACACATGAACCACAACGAAATTGGACCTCTGCATTTAACCCATGCACACTCAAACCCGTGCAGCAGTGGGCAGCTATTGAAAGCGCCCGGGGAGCAGTGATGGGGACGGTACCTTGCTCAAGGGTACCTCAGGGCAACCTATTGGGAAGGGGTTTGAACCCCAGATCCTCCGATCATGCAGCTAACGCCCTAACCGCTAGGCCACCGCTGCCCCATGGATTTTAACTACTTAAAATCCACTTAAGTCACTTAAGTGCTTAGGAGCATTTGCTTGTATTTAATTAACTAAATACACTTAAGAATGAATTGCATTTTGGCTTCTTAATGACCTCAATGTCAAGAGCATCCAGGATTATGCCTGTATGCTAAAACGGTTTTAAAAGATTGGTGTTTACAAGAGGGCATGCGTGCATTTTTTAAAAATTTTTCTAATAGAAAGATACTTCATAGGTCACTGAATGACAACTTGACTTTATCACGCTACATCAGCTGACCAACCCAAACACTTATTGTCTTATACTGCGCTGAGTAATAGGGGAGACGGAAGGCTATCCAACCTTTCCTGAGAGGCCAATTATGTGTTCCTGTACTCTCAGTCTTGGATGGCTGTGGCATTGCCAAGGATCTAACTCTAATCTACCAGTAATGGAGCAATGCCTAGGTGGAGGCAGCCCTTGGGATCCCCCTTTCTGTTGTTTTCTAAACACAAAGTAATGCAGTGAAATTACTCTCGAAGATAATGCTGATACAGATACAGCAGACAGAGACTGGTTAGAAAAAGGCCAGAAAGTCCTGGTATAATTTGTGAAGAAGGAATGTATGTTTGATCTCTCTGTGGATGGGCTGGTTTTGCTGGCCAAGTTATAGCTTGCTGTGTTAGAAAAAAAAAGCCTTTTGAGAGAAAGAGGAAGGAAAAAGCTAACCGGAACAAGTGGGAGATAAAGAGGAGCAGCAGAGATACAGTGAATTTTTCAGGTTAAGAGGCTATTGGTGTTGAGAGGCCTGAATGCCACAGAGGTGGACATTCCTGTCTGGGTTTCCATGACCATGTGAGCTGGCAGAGCATGTTTAACAAAACTTCTTTACACCACACACACACACTTGCACACCAGAACTTCTCACAAACCTTTGGAACGGCAAAACATATCACTGTTGAGAGATACAAATCATGCAAATGCGTGCAATAAATCGCAAAAATGTTTGCTTGAATGTCCTGACTAATCAGTTTTTAAAAGGAGTTTGCCCCCTACATTAAGGCAGATCCAGCCTTTATTCCTCTGGGAAGCCTCTATCTCCTTTTGAATTCTGTGTATTCTAGGACAACCTTAAATCCCTGTTTGTGTTGTTTCATCAAAACCACTTCTTTAATGGCATTACAAAATATTTTTTAAATAAACAGTTATTGCAGGTTAACAGCCACAGCTCTATACCAGAAATCAACTGAAGGGTCATGCTACAAATGCCATATACAAGAAGAATTTCATGATAATAAATCTTTAATATAAGCTTCAGAATACACATGGAATATCTGAACAAAGCTTCCGGTTTATGTGCGTAATTTTCAACAGCCAAAAATATAAGTGCACAGTGTCATTAGCTTGGTGCTCATATACTACTAGAATCCCATAGGGCTCCTTACAGAAAACAAGCGTTTCTGTGGAGGTATATTTTGATTTACTGCTCAAACGAAAGGTTAATCTCTAATTATCATGGCTCAATAGTTATTTTTCAAATAAATGCATTTAGTATTTGGGTGAATTTATTTATTGTACTGAACGCGGTGAAATGATCAAATGTATGCACACATTTTCATGGCTACAGTTTTAAGTCCCTTTCTCAATTTCTCCTCCTGTGTAAAGGGCTCTTGTGCAGTCTCAGTGGTCACAGACAGGTTCAGGTATGGGCTTGGAACGGTAATTATTTGAGCAGGATAAGCTCCAGAGCCCTCGCAGGATTGATTAAATGAGGGAGCCATTAGAAAACATGCCAAGGCCTGCGCTCTGGCTGAAGGGTTTCTAAAAAGGTTGTAAGGCTCTTTGAGCGGAAGGCTAATATCACCACCTCCTTCACATTGTGCTGAGAGAGTGAAGAGTGACAACTAAGGCTGTGTGGAAGAGGAGAAGATGAAAGTGAGGTGGCTTTTACGCGCAATAGGAGGCAAAACCTGTTTTTCAGACAGGGTAACGAAAGAGTCAGGATTTATTGTCATGTGTGTAAAGGTATATTGAAATTCTCACATGAATACTTTCTCACAGACTGCAACAGACACTCTCAACATACAGCGCATCTTTAAAAAAAGAGATATCAACATAAAGTGCAACAGGACCATAAATGCAAACTCCAGTGAACATAAACTATACAGTCTACACAAACAACAATAATTTGCACATTTTATGAGACCTGATTGGTTTTTGGCAGTAAGTCATTTGTCAAAGTGGAATATTGCAGAAATATAATTGAGCGAAAAAGTGAAACACTGTTTCAGAAGAGGCAGTGCAGAGTAGTACTTCTCTAAGTATTTTAAGAATATATAATATAATACAGGTACACTAAAGAGACTGTGACAGATAAGAGGGAAGTGGGAGAGGATTTGACAGCAGTCTTTGGGGTAGAAACTGTTTAAAATCTTGTTGAGTGTGAGCTGGTGGTCAGGTTGGGAAGAAAAGACAGAAGTCCAAAAGCGGAATAAATGGGATCCATTGTTCATTCATTGATCCATTGATCCATTGCCTCTCTGAGGCAGCATGCGATGTAAATGTTCGGGATTGGTGAAAGCTCTGTGCTGATGATCTTTTAAGCTGTTTTCATAACTCCGCCATACAAGAATGTAATACAACCAATGAAAAAGAAGGTGAGGAGATAAGGGCTTTTAAAGCAAAGCCAAAAAAAACAATGTGAAATGTCCTCAACGGTGGTTAAGCAAGATATTTTTTTGCTTTGCCCTGGAGCTACATGGCTATTAGCTTCCTAAATATGCTGACGTGCATATTTCATAAAACAATGCTGCAGGTTTTGATTGATGTTAAAATGAGACTTTTAACTTCATCCAGAAGAGAATTTGAAGAGCAGGTGAAACAAATCTCATTGGTTTGTTTTGTTTTGTTCAAAAACATTTTTCTCTTTAACCTCCCACTCCCCACTTCGGCTTAATGTCAGCAATCACCCAGAACATAGATCGTCTTTCATGCCAGTCAGTCAGTCATTTTTTTGGGCCGCTTGTCCTAATTAGGGTTGCGGGGGGGGGGTGCTGGAGTCCATACCAGCTCGCGAAGGACGGGGACACACCCTGGACAGGTCGCCAGCCCATCGCAGGGAGGTCTTTCATGCCATATTTCTGAAATCCGTGATAAAGACGATGCTTTACAATTATCAGTTCAATATCCTTTAAGTGTGGAAGGTCAGGTGAGGTATACGATTGATTGTTAGCTACATTAGTGCAAACTTCAGACTCCAAATTAATCAAATTGATTAATTAATGTAAACCGTGATGTTTATTTGATGTTTTGAACATAAAAATGTAATATTACTCTCCATTTAATACTCTCTAACATTCTCCATTTTGTGTATGAACACATTGCTCAGGGAGAGGGAGGAAAGGGAGAACCGTGGGGGGTGGGTGGGTGGTCAAGAAAGAGGAACAGAAGAGCGAGTTTGGGGGTGGTGGTAGACAGACAGACAGTGAAATGCAGCACAACACAACGAAATTCAACTTCTGCGTTTCACCCATACACACACGTGCAGCAATTGAAAGTGCCCGGGGAGCAGTGACGGGAACGGTACCATGCTCAAGGGAACCTCACGGCAGCCTACTGGTGAGGGAATCGAACTGAACCCACAATCATCCGATCCGGGGAGTTTGGCAGAATCAAGGCAGAATCAAGAATCTGAGGCAGAATCAAGAGAGAGTGACAGAACCATCACAACATCCCAGTTGGCTGTAAAATAGAGGAGGGGAAAAGGTGTGTGCTGGGCCATAAAATAGAGGAGTGGCCAGAAGCAGGCTAAAGAGGAGCAAGGTTGAGTAATCATTTGAGAGCGAGCGAGTGAGAGAGAGAGATGAAGACAGCAGTGGAGAGTGGGCAGTGTGTAGGTGAGTGGCAAAAACAACAGAAACATGGCAGCAACACAAAGAGAGCAGATGATCAATGGAGGCATGTTTTGCTTTTTTTTATATTTTATTTTAAAGCCACCCACCTATTCGCTGAATCTGTCACAGATTGTTGGGTCAGTGACAAAGCGCACACACAAACCCATGCACGTGCTGACAAACACTCACTTGCACTGTGTTCTTGACAAAGTGCCCACTCAAGTCCTCAGCAGTGTGTCCGTGTAAATGAGAAGTGTAACACTGTTATCCACAGGCCGAAAGCCAGCAGGAGGAACGCTGCTAAGAAAAGCTGTGCAAAATATAAGAGAATAAAAAACATGGATCTGAAAGTGTCGATTCAGCTTTGTCAATTTTAGAAGCTTCGATTTTAGAGATTTGATCACACATTATTTTGTGAGCCCCCCTGTAGGTTACATAAATATTTTAAAGGTGTTAAAATAATAATAATAAAAAAAAAACCCTTTTCATTACATAATACATCTTCTTCTTTTTCTTTCGGCTGCTCCCGTTTAGGGGTCGCCACAGCAGATCAACTGTCTCCATTTCTTCCTGTCTTTTGCATCTTCCTGCTTCAAACCGACCACCTGCATGTCCTCTCTCACCACATCCATAAACCTCCTCTTTGGTCTTCCTCTTCTCCTCTTTCCTGGCAGCTCCATCTTCAACATCCTCCTTCCAATATAATCCTCGTCTCTCCTCTGCACATGTCCAAACCAACGCAACCTTGTTTCTCTAACTTTGTCTCCAAGACGTCTAACCTGAGCTGTCCCTCTAATATACTCATTTCTAATCCTGTCCATCCTCGTCACACCCAACGAAAATCTCAGCATCTTTAACTCTGACACCTCCAGCTCCGCCTCCTGCCTTTTTGTCAGTGCCACCGTCTCCAACCCATACAACATAGCTGGTCTCACTACTGTTCTGTAAACCTTCCCTTTTACTCTAGCTGGTACGCGTCTGTCACAAATCACTCCACCCATTCCAACCATCCTGCACTCTCTTCTTCACCTCTCTTCCACACTCGCCATTACACTGAACTGTTGATCCCAAGTATTTAAACTCCTCCACCTTTGTTACCTCCACTCCCTGCATCCTAACTACGCCACTTTCCTCCCTTTCATTCACACTCATGTATTCTGTCTTTGCCCTACTCACTTTCATTCCTCTCCTCTCTAGAGCATATCTCCATTTCTCCAGGTTCTCCTCAAGCTGCTCCCTACTCTCACTACAGATCACAATATCATCAGCAAACATCATCGTCCACGGAGACTCCTGTCTAACCTCGTCCGTCAACCTGTCCATTACTACTGCAAACAAGAATGGGCTCAGTGCTGATCCTTGATGTAATCCAACATCTACCTTAAATGCATCCGTCACTCCCACTGCAGATCTCACCACTGTTACACTGTCATCATACATATCCTGAACTACTCTCACATACTTCTCTGTAACACCAGACTTCCTCATACAAAACCACAACTCCTCTCTAGGCACCCTGTCATATGCTTTCTCCAAATCCACAAAGGCACAATGCAGCTCCTTCTGACCTTCTCTGTACTTCTCCATCAACACCCTCAGAGCAAACATTGCATCTGTGGTGCACTTTCTCGGCATAAAACCATACTGCTGTTCACTGATCCTCACCTCTTTTCTTAACCGAGCTTCCACTACTCTTTCCCATAACTTCATGGTGTGGCCGATCAACTTTATCCCTCTATAGTTACTACAGCTCTGTGCATCACCCTTATTCTTGAAGATCGGTACCAGTACACTTCGTCTCCACTCCTCAGGCATCTTCTCACTTGCCAAGATTGTGTTAAACAATCTGGTCAGAAACTCAACTGCCATCTCCCCTAAACATCTCCATGCTTCCACTGGTATGTCATCCGGGCCAACAGCCTTTCCATTCTTCATCCTCTTCATCGCTGCCCTTACTTCCATCTTGTTTATTTGCTGCACTTCCTGGTTAACTCTTCTCACATCATCCAGTCTTCTCTCTCTCTCATTTTCTTCATTCATCAGCCCCTCAAAGTACTCCTTCCATCTGCTCAACACGCTCTGTTCACCTGTGAGTACGTTACCATTTCTATCTTTAATCGCCCTGACCTGTAGCACATCTTTCCCAGATCTGTCTCTCTGTCTAGCCAATCGGTAAAGGTCCTTTTCTCTCTCTTTACTGTCCAACCTCTCATACAATTCACCAAACACCTTATCTTTGGCCTTCACCACTGCTTTCCTCGCCCTGCGGTTCATCTCCTTGTACACCTGTCTACTTTCTTCATCTCTCTGACTGTCCCATGTCTTCTTTGCCTCCCTCTTCTTTTGAATACACTCCTGGACTTCTTGGTTCCACCACCAGGTTTCCTTATCCTCTTTCTTCCTTCCAGATGTCACACCAAGTACATTTCTAGCCGTCTGCCTGATCACTTCTGCAGTAGTTTCCCAGCAATCCGGTAGCTCTTCAACACCTCCCAGTGCCCTTGTTAACTCCTGCCTGAATTCCACCTTACAGTCCTCCTCCTTCAGCTTCCACCACTTGATCCTCGACTCTGCCCTCACTTTCCTCCTCTTCTTGACCTCCAAGGTCATCCTACAGACCACCATCCTATGCTGTTTAGCTACACTCTCCCCTGTCACTACTTTGCAGTCTCTGATCTCTTTCAAACTGACCCTCCTGCAAAGAATATAATCCACCTGTGAGCATCTTCCTCCACTCTTATACGTCACCCTGTGCTCCTCCCTCTTCTTAAAATAAGTATTAACTACAGCCATTTCCATCCTTTTTGCAAAATCTACAACCATCTGACCTTCAGCATTCCTCTCCTTGACACCATGCCTACCCATCACCTCCTCATCACCTCTGTTCCCTTCACCAACATGACCATTAAAGTCTGCACCAATCATCACTCTCTCTCCCCTGGGTACACTCTCTATCACTTCATCTAACTCACTCCAGAATTTTTCCTTCTCTTTCATCTTACAACCAACTTGTGGAGCATAAGCACTAACAACATTCATTATCACACCTTCAACTTCCAGCTTCAAACTCATCACCCTCCCTGACACCCTCTTCACTTCCAAAACACTCTCCACATACTCTTCCTTCAGGATAACACATACTCCATTCCTCCTTCTATCCACACCATGGTAGAACAGTTTAAACCCTCCTCCAATACACCTGGCCTTACTACCCTTCCATCTAGTCTCTTGCACACACAAAATGTCAACCATCCTTCTCTCCATCATATCAGCTAATTCTCTACCTTTACCAGTCATGCTGCCAACATTCAAAGTCCCTACTCTCACTTCCACTCTCCTCTCCTTCTTTCTCTCCTTCTCCCTCTGGACATGCCTTCCTCCTCTTCTTCTTCTTCTTTGGCCAACAGTAGTCCTATTTCCACCAGCACCCTGTAGGCTAACAGCACTGATGGCGGTCGTTGTTAACCCGGGCCTCGACCGATCCGGTATGGAATTCTGTATCGTTGTCCGCATATTGATTTGGCAAAGTTTTACACCGGATGCCCTTCCTGACGTAACCCTCCCCATTTACCCGGGCTTGGGACCGGCACGAAGAAATACACTGGCTTGTGCATCCCTAGTGACTGGGTTCATCCCTAGTGGCTGGGTTCATTACATAATACATCAAATAACTCTTAAAGTTTCACATCCCCAGTTCTTATAGTCCATATAAACTAAACGGGAAAATCATGTCACATACATACATAAATCTTAAAGGCACAGTAAAAAAAAATCTTTTTTCTTGAGCTTTCTTGCTCTCGAGCACTGTTCTGTCCACCGCTGCCCCTATTGCAGGACCACTGATAGAAGTAGGATGCACCAGAAAAAAGGGACATTTCAGTCATTTAGTTTTAATAAATTAATAAAAAAGCTTGGAACTTAAAATGTAGAACACTAGAAAAGGTTTAGAAATTTTCCATATGGACTAGACTGTCAACCACAGGTTGCCTCATACCCTCTTTATCATTATTAACTTCTGATCACAAGATAACAGATTGCAAAATGTTATTTATGAACTAATCAGAGCAGAAAAAATTACATTCTGTGGTTCTGTGCTCAGAAGCAGACCACTGATAAAGAGCTAGAGAATGGTAAACACAGATGAAGGCTCTCTGAGGTTTATGGTCTCTAACTGTTCAACAGCAATGTACAGGCAGGAATTTATTAAATTGGCCACTGCATGTTTCATATCTTTACATCCCCAAATCCAGCAGTGCCCACACTTTCCCAACATTTCAACACTTGGAAACAATGACTCCAGAATTATGAGCAAGCCTTTGATCTTGCATAATTTGCAAGCTGTGAATAAATCTTCATTAAAAGTAATTCATTTACGTCATTGAAAAACAAACATCAAAAAGTTGCAAATAAAATCCTCAATTAAGGCACACTCTGCATGAATTTATGGGGTGGGTGAGCAAGTGCTGGCAGTAATCCACAGTTCTATTTGATGTGATTTGGATCCTTTGTTATTAGCAGGGGGGAAAGAGAAGCCTGGTAAGGTCACAATGTTGTTCCAGGAGGCTGCTGTGTCCACTCCAGGGCCTTGCAGGACAAGATTACTTTCCATAATAATGGATTATTTCTCTGAGATTGCTTTAGTTCAAGAAATGGCAAACGGAGATGTCCCAGACGGCCGACCTTGACAACTGGCGATTGCGGAAAATCGTCTCCAAGGAGCTCTTTGCAAAAAGGAGGAGGGAAAAGAGAGTAGTCGAAGATAATAAGCAGAAGAGACTCAATCTAAGCGAAAACAGCCACGTGTGTCTGGTCTGTAGATTAGAGCCCTTGTTAGTTTATTATACTTTTTTTCCTTTACCTAAGAGACTAAACCTGGAGCATGTAGCGATCTCTGAGCTTATCAGAAAAATAACATCATGGCTCCAAAAAAAAAGCCTTACTCTATCCATACTGATAGGTAACAATGACAATGTAAGAGGTTGAGTTTCCTCAAATAAGGGAAACATCAGAAGCTGTAATGCCCAGTGATTGAAAGAGCAGAGATGCTAAAACAATGTAACCTTGAGCTCCTTAGACCAATGAATTCACTGTTGCAGCTAGTGCCGTAACTGAGCCTGAAGCCTTGATGCAGACCTTCCTTTACCTTAAGTCAGACCACATTATGTTCATATCTGAAGCTAAACCCAGCTCTGCTTTCCCAAAATTCTGTCTGAACCCAGCTGTCACCTGACCCAACCTAACCATTTCCAGGTGGAGACTTAATGAAACACTACATGCATATGTTTTCACCTATGAACTAAAGACAATATGCATGGAAAGAAGCCTGGACATTGTCCAGAGTTTCCTTGCACACATGCAGCAGGAGATTCTCTGTGTCAGACGTGTTATCACATGCTAGTGTTTGTGGTTTAGTGACTAGCCCTGTTCACATGTGGACTTAATGAGACATTACAAGGACTTTATAATATGGGGTTTGACTAACACTGTCATTTTCATTCAAACATCCAACTCCTTTGAGGAGTTGGAGCAGCGGTGCCCTAGTTGTTAGGGAGTTGCCCCGGATCGGAAGATTGTGGATTTGATTCCCTCACCAGTAGGTTGCCCTGAGGTATCCTTGAGCATGGTACCGTCCCCTGCCACTGCTCCCTGGGCGCTTTCAATAGTATGGGTGTAATGCAGAGGCTGAGTTTTGATGTCTTGTGCTGTGCTGCGTTTCTCAAGAGACAAGGGTAGTTTTTCACTTCGCTTCACTTTGAGTAAAGTCAAGAAAAGTTCAGGCTTAAAGTGCCTGTGTGAAAGGGGACATAGTAACCTTGTAGCGACACTGACTGCAGTCATCCGTTGATAGTAAACCTAAATCAAGCCGCAATTCCCAAACAGCAAAACATGAACTCAATCTCTTAAAAAAGTCCTACAAATATTTTAATGATACCAAAAGTCCTTCATGGAAAATGTGAATATTGTGGTCATGTCAGGTTTAACCGGATATTAAATGCCATAGCTTCTACACTATTAAAAGAAAGGTGAACCAGGTATGCTGAAGTCTTGCTGTTGAAGGCGCACCTTTGTCTGGATCAGATACAACTCTTGCAGAGGTTCTACACAGAAAAAAATCTGCAAAACAGTATCAGAGGTTCCTTATAACTGCATTGGTTTTCTGAAATCTAAACCAAAAGGGCAGAGTAGGTTTGATTTAATCAGTAAAGTGTGAAAGTGAAAGTAGATCATAGATCTGTTTTTTGACAGAATCCGTACATTGGTCAGTGGCTTATCTCCCACTTCTTTTTTTTTCTGTGTTTTGTGAGTGTGAGCATAATTTGAAAAGTTTCTACATGCAAAGGAAACTGAAGAGGATGACACATCAGTAGCATTAGTTTTTGTGTTGGCAATGACCGAATACATTAAAAAGCCTAATATGTTAGATACTACATGTGAAGATTAAAGACATAAGAGCAAGTATATACATGCATGTGTCTACTTATCTAAGCCTTTCAAATAGGAATGAAAATGTTTGTCTCAATGTTAGAGTCTCATGTGTTCATTCTCCAGGCACATACCAGACATTCCTAAAGGCTTCAAGTAAATTGTGACATTGCTATTATGGCAAGATCCATCAAGCCGCTAAGAGCCAAAAGTCTTTAATCTTCAAGGGTGGCACAAACCCCTGTTATGTAGGAGTGTGTTTCTTAGTCACCCTGGGCTTGTCTGGTTCCAAAAACCAATAAACAGTCACATTTCATGATCACACAGAATGTGCTTGCCAATTACTGATGGTTTCTTTACAGAGAGATGCATTGGTCTGGTGCTTTGCAACAATTTATTCTCTGTGAATATATTAACAATATTAAAGTAAACATATAACCCTGGTGCTTAAAAAACAGGCCAATGTCCCAGTAGACGGCCAAGTTAATTATTTGTTTAAAGAAAAAGAACCGCAAAGCATACACATACACACATTCTCATTTAGTTGTTTTTTTCCACAAGACCTTTGGGTTTTGAGCTTTAGAATTATTCATATGAATCAATTTGTGCTGTGTTCTTACTGCACGCAGAAAATGTCAGGCCGTTTGAAAGTCACTGCATTTCTTTCTCAAGGATATTTGAGCAGTATACTTGTGACCGTTGAGCTATCGCCTCGCTACATGCTGCGATTGATGTCCTGCAGTATATTAAGAAGAAAAAAAAATCGGTGACATGTTTAAATGGCTGATCTATCACCATCTGTGATTCACAGTCTCCCAAAAGACTGAAACTTTGACAGCTTGTAAACTCAAAGTGATTATCAGTCGTAACTCTCAGAGCAATGGTGAATGAATGTGAACACAATCATATTAACTTTATAGATTACAATGTTAACCTATTAACACACATTTCCAAGCCTTCCTTCCTTACTTTTAGCTTGAAAATAAGATTAAACACAAAAATATTTTTATGAAGATAGCATATGAAAACAGGTAAGTAGCACAAACCAAAGCCACAAAGAAATCTGTGGCCTGCACTTCTAAAATTAATATATAGTCAGTCAGTCATTTTCTGGGCCGCTTGTCCTAATTAGGGTCACGGGGGGTGCTGGAGTCCATCCCAGCTCACACAGGGCGAAGGACGGGGGCACATCCTGGACAGGTCGCCAACCTATCGCAGAACTGATATATAATGTATATATTTTTTATAATGAATTGCTCTTTTGCATAAAGCAACCTTCTGCAGCTAAACGAAGGCTGTGCCTCAGATGCACCAAAGCATGTCTTTTCATTTTGCTGCTGACGCAACACTGGTGGCTTAACATGCTTAGAGGGGAACAATTCTGTTATGTCAGCTACCTTACGCTGTTAATGACTAGTGTTGAGCTATATAGATACACACCTAGACAGAGTGAGGCCAGTTTTTTAAACATTTTTTTATAGACTGCTGGCCACTGATGGCCGTGGTATTGCCAGGAGTTGGACATGCAAACTAGGCCTTCATTTATATTGATAAAATAATTCAGTTGTTTCCAGATTGCATTCATACCTAAACATCAGCAGAGAGATTTGTCTAGAAGTGATTTTATGGCACATATGCAAAGTTACTTTTTTTTTTTATATCTTATGTATATCTGTGGTACAATGCAAACAATTGTTTGAGATTTTCATCACCATGACAATCTGTTCATTGCTGCCAACAAGCACACTGCATGACAGCATATGCCTGGCCCTTGTCTTTTGAATCTTCTTTTTTGTTTGAGCCAATATGAGGCTATTGAATTTATCTATGCATGCGCCATGATATCTGCTGAAAAGCCTTATCCATCTCATGCCCTCATTGCACCAGGCAATCTTAAAGCAAAGCAGGCTTTCCGGTGCAGGGTTGGTATAGTCCCCCACCCCCTCACTCTTCCACCTAAAAACCACACACTTTCACTCTTTCACATCCTAGTCCACTTATCTCACACAATAAGCAGCTGTGATTTGATCTCTGCAGGGAAGGGCGTGACCCCCCCCAGCACAACTGCCTGTAAGTTTATTTAGGACAAAAAGCTGACAGTGGTGGGCCTAGTTACAAGTCTCTGTGGCAGAAAGCAAGCATTATGTCCCTGAGACCTTGCTGTACTGAAGATGAAGATCACCACTGAGCTACTGTGTAGTAACAAACACATCAGAGTGAAAAAACACCACACCAACCTAACACAGGCCAGTTGTATGTCTAATAAACCAAAGGTTGACCTTTAAAAGCCTAGATACCTTCACAAAGGCGTGGCACAGGGGTTAGGTCTAGGTCCCTTGATCAGAAGGTCATAGGGTACACTTGACTGCCCCCAACACTGCCCCCTAGGTGATGGGTCAAATGCAGAGAAACATTTGGTTTTTCAGTGTGGGCTTTGTTGTGGTGTCTTCGTGATGGCGAACAGTCATTTCATTGTGGCGGTTTAAGAGTAATTTTGTCAGAGCCTATCATTTCAGAATAGCTTTCCAAAGCAATGCTACTATGCTAGCTAGCAATATTTTGGAAGCGCTGACAGAAGCTTGGATTATGTCGACATCCTCCTGTTTGAGTTTCAAAGTGAGAGTAAAAAACATGGTGGCGCTAAGAAATGAATTAGTGCTTACAGCAAGCTAGACTGCTACAGCATGAACTGTGACATTGTGTTGACTCAGTTCTAAAGTTAGGGAATTGCTTGCCTGTTTCATTTTTTAAGTCTTAAGAACATACATTTTAAAACTCTTAAAGTAATGTATCGGTTTGCAGTAAACATGATTATGACTTGCAGTGCAGCATTAGCAGTGTGGGTAATGCATTTAACATCCAGGATGTCATTTGAGTCATTTGAGTGCGCACAATCAGCACCATTTCTTGAGCGGCCGTCCTGGCTGAAATGGTGAATCTTACCTACGAGAACTCTTCACAAGTTAACATTCTGACAACAGCGTGAATCAACGATGAACCTCAAGTTGTTGATGCAAGATTTCTTTTTGCGCAATCCTTCCAGTTTCCTTTCAGGTGCTCTGCTTTCATAGTCCAAAGACTTGAAAGAAGAATCTGTTGAACTGGATTTGTTACAGTGCCCTCTGTAATGTTTGGGACAAAGGCACGCTTTTCCTTGATTTGCGCTTCTGTTTCTCAGTGTAAAATTTTACATCAAACAAATCAGACATGCCTAAAGTCCACATTCCAGACATTAGTTTAAAGTTATTTGCCTGCATTTCTGTTTCCATGTAGAAATTACACTTTATATATACAGTACTGTGCAAAAGTTTTAGGCAGGTGTGGAGAAAATGCTATAAACAAAGAATGCTTTCAGTAATGGAAGTGTTAATCATTTATTTTCATCAATCAACAAAATGCAGTGAATGAACAAAAGAGAAATCTAAATCAAATCAATATTTGGTGGGACCTCTCTTTGCCTTCAAAACAGCATCAATTTTTCTAGGTACACTTGCACACAGTTTTTGAAGGAACTCGGCTGGTAGGTTGTTCCAAACATCTTGGAGAACTAACCACAGATCTTCTGTGGATGTAGGCTTCCTCACATCCTTCTGTCTCTTCATTTAATCCAGACACACTGGATGATGTTGAGATCAGGGCTCTGTGGGGGCCAGAAGAATTAATGCTGGTTTGAAGGCAAAAGGTAGTAACACCAAATACTGATTTGATTTAGATTTTTCTTTTGTTCGCTCACTTTGCATTTTGTAAATTGATAAAAATAAACAATCATTATTTATATTTCTGAAAGCATTCTTTGTTTACAGCATTTTTTCCACACCTGCCTAAAACTTTTGCACAATACTGTGTATTTCCCCCTCATTTCAGGGCTCAATAATGTTTGGGACAGAGCAAATTAAAGCAGTCGTGTTTAGGACTGTGTTGCATATCCCTTGCATGCAATGACTGCAGCCACCTTCAACTCCTGCTTGTTCTGCTTTTCCCTTTAATTCTTTTTCAGCATTTGAAAGGCTTGCTCATTTAGTTCAGCATACTCCCATGTTGCCTTGGCGGTATGTTTGGGATCATCACCTTGTTATTGGATAAAGTGCCACCCAATGATTTTGGAGGCATTAACTGGAAGATGTTTCTATATGGCTAAGAATTGTGCAACTGACCTGAGCATACTTTATTCTCCTCCTGTTGAACAATGGCAACTCCACATGATGGAAGCGAGCCTAGGTATCTTATCGCAAACCCCTGAGAAGCCACTTGTCCCAAACATTATGGTGCCTAGAAAAGACTCTGTATAGTGTAGTGTTTTGTACTCTGTATATAAAGTGTTTTAATTTCTACATGGTGAAAATTGATATGTAACTTAAATTAAAGCCTGGAAGGTGCACTTGAATGAAAACTGAATTGTTGAATTTAAAATATTACACTGAGAATCAGATGGTAAAAATGTATCTTTGTCGCAGATATTATGGAGGGCAGTGTAAATTGCACTGTAGGTGAGAATGTATGCATGAGTGTGACAGACAATCTGTCCAAGGTGTTTCACTGCTATTCAACCCCCTGCTCCCACGCTCCACGTTCCTCGTAAGGATAAGTGGCGCAGATAATGAATGAGCGTATTAATCTGTAGATTTGGCCCCGGTGTGTGTGTGTGTGTGTGTGTGTGTCTGTGTGTGTGTTTCCTGCAGGCCTGCCACTTGGTACAAAAGCTCAGATGCTCTATAGTGTCCTACCTGGTCCAGGTGTTCAGGCTCTCATACACTCATTTACATAAAGCCAATCTGGGTTGTAGTTTCTGCTCTGCTTTTGGTTGCTTCATTGTATTTCCTTGTTTATCAATCCACCCTCTCTCTTCTTTCTCTTGTGCTCTCTCTGTCTCTCTGCCCTGCACCACTGTTTGCATATTAATCAAAGTCAAGATTCCGCTTAGTCCCAGCTAAAAAAAACTATATAGTTAACCCTTAGAAGTATAGAGTTGCTGCTGAACGCTTTAAATTTCACAGCTCATTTACAAGATGTAATGGCTTTAGTAGAATTTTGTTTCCGTTATGTAGTTATGTCATTTAAAGTGAATATTCTTGTCATCGTGCGTACATGGCACAACACACAGTGAACCACAACGAAATTAAACCTCTGCATATAACTCACACACAAGCACGTGCAGCAGGGCGCAGCTATTGAAAGTACCCAGGGAGCAGTGAGGGGGACGGTGCCTTGCTCAAGGGAACCTCAGGGCAACCTACTGGCCTGGGATTTAAACCCACAATCTTCTGATCCTGAGGCCGAGTCCCTAACCACAAATAAATCAGACGCAGAAATCGGGGCTAACTAGGCCTCCACTTCCCCGATTTCTGCATCTGCTTTATTCGTTGCACAACAGTATTGTGCTTTTTAGCCATGGCATTAGAGTGGGATAACATTATCTGACAGGATGAAGGGCACTGCCATTATATTCGGAGACTTCACATTCAAATCTGAATGTCTTGTTAAAATACAGCATGCAAAGTAAAAAATAAACCTAAATGTCTCTTTAAAGCTACAACTCTCCATGAGCTGAACTTTGAGATGACCTTTCCTGGTGCTGAGAAGCACCTGAACGAAAAAGAATACACAAACTAAAGTCTGCCTTACTGTGTGCAGAAGTTTTGGTCAAACTGAGTTGCACTTCTAAAGCAGATTTGAAAGCGCCTACAACTGTGGCTTGACTCTGACTGGATGAGTCAGCTCAGTTGTTTAGATCAGTGTCCACTTTATTCAAAAGTCAAGACAAGTTGTGCTTTAACTCCCATTTTACTGGAAAAACCAGTGCTGCACTTTAACTCTCTGGACACTTCCGTGTAAATCCACTTTATTGGGACTCTATAGGGACAATGCACTATTACAAGCCATGGACCATTCGATGTACAGAGCTTATGGACCCCACTCTCCCCCTTTCAAAACCAGTTGTTATTATCTGGAGGGTGAAAATTCAGAGTATCAGCAAAATCATGATTATCGTTTCAGGCAAAATTGCACAGCCTTGCTCTCGCTTTCTTTCATTTTGTCTAATGCCTGAGCTTCTCTCCATCTCTGCTATTATCCTCTCTCTCTCCTCATTTCGCTCCTGCTTTTCTCTGCTCTCTCTTTCCTCTTTCTCTCTTTCTTTCTCTCTCTGGGCTGTTGCTGAACTTTGCTGTTTGCTTACATGCTGTGTGGCACTTTTTTACTATAGCAAGTTTTTCTAATGTAGGTCTGTTACCCCCTCCTCTGTCTCTCTCTCGCACGCTCTCTCTCTCTCTCTCTCTCTCTCTCTCTCACTCGCTCTCTCTTTTTTTTCCCTGTTGCTTGCCTGCTCTCTCACCCTGGCACTCTCTCTCGCTCAGTCTCTCTACAGTGGCCTATTCCATTTCAGCCCCTTATTCTGTACCCCCTCCATTCTGCTTCCCATCCCCCTAAATCTGCTTTCTCCCTCCCTTCTTATTCCCGTTCAATCTCTCCCTCTCTCTTTTCCTCTCTCTCTCTCTCTCTCTCTCTCTCTCTCTCTCTCTCCCTCTCTCTCTCACTCTTCCTGATTACCTTTTTCTCTCTTTCTCTTTCTCCCCCCTCATCCGTATTCGCTGCTGAAATGGAATGAAATCCGAAGGGAGCTCTTATTTACAGCAAAGGGAATTTTGGAATCGTTTACTCACATTCATTTTTAATTTCCTCATCACACTCCGTTACAGAGATGATGACGGAAGAAATATAAGACAAGCCCCCCTGCTAGCTTACTCTCTCTCCCTCTCTCTCTTTTTTTCTCTCTCTCTCTCTCTCTTCCTCCCTCTCTCTCTCTCTCTCTCTCTCTCTCTCTCTCTCCCGCTCTCCCACAGGCCCTGTTTATCTCTTTATCCATTATATATTACTGTCTATTTCTCTCAGCCCAGCAATATAGCACCCGCTGTCATGTTCATCTGAGTGAGGCAATGCGTGAGAGTATTAAAGTGTGTTTGTATGTGTGTGCGTGTGTTTGTTTGTGTATATGTGTGTGTGTGTGTGTGTGTGTGCGCATTGTGTAGCATGTTTCTTGTGGACACCAGCGATCACTTTTCACTAGAATGCAGCTCACGCACTCTGCTCACACATGAGTCATTGTGCTTATGTCGTTATCATGCAAAATGCATTGCCCACCACAGCTTGGTCACTCGTGTGTGTGTGTGTGTGTGTGTGTGTGTGTGTGTGTGTGTGTGTGTGTGTTTATGTGTATTTCTGTGATGTTTTTCAAATAAATTAAGTAAATATATCTTTCACATAAAAAAGATTTTATCGAAATGTATATAAAATGACATTTTGGTTCTGTGGTGTGTGCAAAAGGACAGTAACGCACTGGGGCAGATATTATTGTTTTCGGAATCATTGCAGACGGGAGTCTTTATTCATTTTTAAGGAATTTTTGTGCACTTTTTTTACTTTTAGCTTTTTTTTAGTAGGATGCATATAGTTTTGTTTTGTAAAATGGACAGGACTGTCTTTTAGGCAAAGCATGTTTAGGATTCAATCCCCCATGTGTGTGCGTGTAACAAATATATTATGTATTTAGTTCATTTGCAAATGAGATTTACGTAAAGTGGCCACAGTTTGCAAAGCCACTTAAACACACACAAACATATTCATACACACTTCTCCATCTTAAGAGGGCCTTAATGTTCGATTAGGCCTCACTTTGTCTGACAATGCAGTTTTTCCCTCTGCTCAATTAAGACAAAGGTGAAAAAGCTCATTAGAAAGCAATACACACAAAGCCATAAACATCAGCACTACAGTCAATCAGTGCAGAGCAATGAACTAACCAAGCGTTCACACACACACACACACACACAGACACACACACATACACACACAGACACACGCATGCAAACACACACAGACTCTCAGCCACTGCTGGTCTCACAGACTGCCATCCCATTCTGCCAATTATACAGCTGCAACACACACACACATACACACTTACACACACACACACACACACACATACAAACAGCAGGTCTGGCTGATAACCTTTGCACTCAGATAAGCGTATGTAAATGAAATCCTGCAGAAACCTGGCTTACAAATTCACTATCTTACAAACACACCTACACACACGCGGCCACAAACACCATATCAGATACCGGGGGTACATAAGAGACCCCCCCCCAAGCTTTTGCTGCAGCGGCAAACTCTTCTAGGAAGGCTTAACACTAAAGGTCCAATTTAAGCTAAAAAGAAGTGCAGCAGTGATCACCCACACTTATCGTTTAGAGTAGATTTCTTTCATGGTTAGGGAAACGGGCCTTATGTGCTGTGAGAATTTGTTTGCATACAGCCACAAGAGCATGTGAGAGGCAGAAGGATTAGTTCTGGATCACAAATGTTACTCCAGCTCATCTATAAAGTATCCCCATCCCCCCAATGGGTTAGGGGGCATTGTGAATGATGCCCACGCAGCAGTGCTGCTGGAGGGTTTTAAATGCTGTGCCCACTTAGTGCCCACTTTATTAGATCCATCTAACCAGTTGCCACTAATTGCAGATATATCTGTGATTTGTTCCACAATGTCCACTGGTGGTCGTTTGAAGGTCCTGGCTATTAGTGAACAGAGTGATAGTGGATAGGAAATGATGCAGAGAAGCAGATGGTCTTCAGTCTTTAAGTGAAGACTCTATTGTCAGAGCTGATTGATTGGACAATAAGTTTAGATAAAAGTAGGTTGGGCTTAATGGCATATACATATCTGTATGTGCTCCTTGGTGATTATGGATATACGGCAGGCATGCGGGCACACCCGCTGCGCCTTATGCTGTTATGTAACACACAGCTTGTGGAGGCAGTCACAGTGACAGAGACCAAGACAGCCGGAGCTCCAGTGCATCACACACTCCCACCATGTGCATGATGTAATGGAACCATGCACACACACACAGACACTCTTCCACCTGCTGTTGTAGGGCTAAGGGCTATGGTCACTTTAGCCTTAACTAGAAAGAAGGCTCTATCAAACAGAACTACACTCCTCCTACTCTCTCCCTCCCACACCTCTCTCATTCCTCAGTTTTTTCCTTTCATATAAGCCAGCCCCCCTCAACTTATTCCTCTGTGATGTAATCCTCTTCTCTTCTCTTCTCTTCTCTTCTCTTCTCTTCTCTTCTCTTCTCTTCTCTTCTCTTCTCTTCTCTTCTCTTCTCTTCTCTCATCACCAATATTACTCACAACCTTTTTTTTTTTTAGCTTTCCACAGCTTTCAGAAAGAGAAGGAAGAAAATATGTGTGTGCCTGCACATCCCAACGGAGCAGAGAGAAAGCTGTAAACGTGTGCCAGAAACATTCATTTCCTCACTCTGGACAAAGATGGCGAATCAGAGTGAAAAGCAGAGATTCAGGCTATGACACGGCTCTTATTGTTTTGTGTTATTAATAAAAGATTGAGGAGAAGGTTAGGGGGGATGAAGGATAGAATAAATGTGAAGGGAAAAAAAAAGCAGCAAGGGTCCTGGAAAGGTGTTATTAATGCTTGTACTCCAATTAATGTGATAGTGCAGAGCAGACTGCATTAATGCGCACACACACACATGCACGCACACACACACACAAATGCATGCACACACAGATGCTTTGTGTTTGAAAGGTAAATTGCCCTTGCAGCCCAGCCTGACTTTCAGCAACATCATGAGCCTTTCTCAGAGAGAGAGAGAGAGAGAGAGAGAGAGAGGGATAGAGAGTGGGAGGGCGCAAGCTCCTGTGTGTATCTGTGTTGTTTATGTTTCGAAGCAGGGCTTCTTTTGTGCATACTGATGGAGTGTTTTTTTAGCTGTTAGAGTTGCAGAGAGATGCATTGTGGCGTAATTGTAGTT